>SNVD02007540.1:0-29472 GCA_013180625.2 Boswellia sacra
ACTTAGAGAGCTTGTTCTAGGTTGTTTAATGATAGAGATTAAATAAAGAGCTTGTTTTATTTAACAACAAAGTAAGGAAAGATTAGGGTAACAGAGCTTGTTGTTATCTACGGTTGATAACTTTAATACTGTAATTGGATGACAATTCTACGATTAATTCGCAATCCATATCTTGTGGTAGAGAAGGATCCTTTAACCAGATTTCTCTCATTGATCTTTCATTCAAATTAACTTATGTTTTGTTATTCTTAATTTGCATTCTTATTTCATTTAGTTAATCATTCAACAAAACCCCCATGTTTAGTTTATTGTGGTTTGAAATAACAATTCAGTTAGAATCAATCCTCGTGGGACGATACTTACTTATCACTTTCATTAATTTTGTCGACTAGTATACTGTGCTATTTTCGTAATCAGCATCATTAGGGCTGTTCACAAGATCACAATTAATTACCGATTCTATTCCGAGGCTTGACGACCTTCTTGATCAACTTCATGGTGCTAACTGTCTTCTAAGTAATTGATCTTCGAGTGGCAATCACCATACAAATTTCGTATGAGACCTTGGTGAGATGGAAGACTGCATTAAAACAAAGAAGGGCCTTTTATGAATGGATGGTGATGCCATTTGGCCCTATCTAATGCACCAAGTACATTTATGCGTTGAATGAACCATGTCATTTAAACCATTCATTGGCAATTTGTTGTGTTGTATATTTTGATGATATACCTTTGTGTACAGCACAGATAAGGAGCTCACTTGGATCACTTTCAGCAAGTTTTTCACACCTTGAGAAGTGAAAAGCTGTATGCCAACTTGAAGAAGTGTGAGTTCTTCACCAAAAGCCTCATTTTCTTGGGGTATGTGGTTTCAAAAGATGGAATTCAGATGGACCCTAGTAAGATTGAAGCAATTCAGAATTGGCCGATTCCTACATCAGTCCACAACATTCGAAGTTTTCACGGGTTAGCTTCATTTTATCATCGATTTATTGGAGGATTCAGTACTATTATGGCTCCAATCACTGATTGCTTAAAGGGTAATGGTTTTACTTGGACGAAAGATGCACAAAGAAGCTTTGAGCTGATTAAAAAGAAGATGATAGAAGCTCCTATTTTATCACTTCCAGATTTCAGCAAGGTTTTTGAAGTTGAATGTGATGCTTCCAATAAGGGTATTGGTGCTGTTATTAGCCAAGAACGCAGACCAATTGCTTTCTTTAGTGAAAATTTGAATGCATCTCGCAAAAAGTACTTAACTTATGACAAAGAGTTGTATGCTATTTGTCGAGCTTTGAAGCATTGGAGTCAGTATCTCTTGCCAAAACCCTTCGTTCTATATTCTGACCATGAAGCTTTGAAGTTCATCAACAGCCAACAGAAGCTTAATGTTCGACATGCCGGATCGGTAAAGTTTCTTCAAGCTTTCAACTTTACCATCAAGCATAAATCTGGAGTTCAAAATGTGGTGGCTGATGCCTTAAGCTGAAGACATTCTTTGCTGACCTCTATACAAGTGAATGTTGTTGGTTTTGAGGTTTTAAAAGAGCTTTACAAGAATGATCCAGATTTCGGCAAAATATGGAGTAACTGTATTTAGTTTTCATCTAACCGATTTGTTTTGCAGGATGGTTATCTACTCAAGGCAAACCAATTGTGTATTCCTCAATGTTCCTTGAGAGAATTAATCATTAATGAAGCACATGGCAGTGGCATTAGCGATCATTTTGGGAGAGACAAAACTATTGCTATTGTGAAGGAAAACTTCTATTGGCCGAAGATGGAAAGGGATGTGATGAAGCATGTGAAGAGGTGTACATTTGTCATGTGCAAAAAGTCTGGCAGAACACTGGTTTGTACACTCCATTACCTGTTCCTAAGGATCCATGGGAAGAATGTTAGCTTGGTTTTTGTGGTGGTATTGCCTAGAACAACAGCGAAACAAGATTCAATCTGGTGGTGGTTGACACGTTTTTTCTAACTGGCTCACTGATAGGTGTCTATTTATGTATTACTTTTATATCAATTCGTCCATGTTTTCTTTGCTATATTCCTGTCTCTTATACACATCTAGATGTGTATAAGAGACAGGTTTTGGAGCAACTTGCACAAAAATGGAGTAAAACCCTTCATTTTCACCTCTTCTCGGATTTAATTGTATTGATATACAATGAATCCGATGACATGTTATATACCGTTGGAAATCTCTCGAAGTCTATTTTCTAGAGAAATTTACTGTTCATGAATCCATTCAGTGTACCAAAAGTTGTAATCAAAACAGTGTTAGAAGTATAGAAATGTAATTCCACAAATCACTGTAGCATGTATAATTACGGGGCACTCTAGCAGTCACTGTAGCAGGTATTTAAACACATTTTAGGGTTTTATTTTTAGAACTTGAAGAGGGAAAAACGTGGGAGGAGGCTGCATTTCTGGATTTCTCTCATCCTTGGAGTCTTTGAAGGAGAAAGAAGATTTTGAAAGAGGAGGAACTACAATTCCAAGAAGATTCATCTACAAAGAAGATTTTCAAGAATTTGCTAAGTTCTTTCTTTCCTTTTCAATTCTGGAATTTCTCTGTATTGTATTTGTTATTCTGATTGAATATGTGTAACTAAATCTTAATTGGTTGAGGGTGATTTCAAATCCCTTGATATGGATTTTGTGAGTTGATTGTGTAAGAAATTGTTATCCAATTCTCTAATTGAAGTTGCTTGTATTTTCCAATATCTAATGCTTATGATTGCTTGCTGATTGTATTTGGGGTGGCCACTGAATATAATCTGGTTGTTGTCTATTGCTAGACTAGAAATCTTGATCCGTAATTGTCTTAAATTTCTACTCATTAGTAGCAAAATTGTGATCAGAGATTACAATTGGAGAATATAACCTAAGTTAAATAATCCGAGCTTGTGTGTTTATTGCTTAGATCAACCTATCTTTCTTATCCTAATGCATCCATTGAATTAACTCAGAGAGCTTGTTCTAGGTTGTTTAATGGATAGAGATTAAATAAAGATCTTGTTATATTTAACAACAAAGTAAGGAAAGATTGGGATAACAGAGCTTGTTGTTATCTACGGTTGATAACTTCAATGCTGTAATTGGATTACAATTCTATGTTCATTCACAAATTCATATCTTGTGGCAGAGAATGAACTCTTAACCAAGTGTCTCCCATTGATTTTTCATTCAAATTTACTTTCTGTTTTGTTATTCTTTACTTGCATTCTTATTTCATTTAGTAAATCATTCAACAAAAAGCCCCCCTGTTTAGTTTATTGTTGCTGGAAATAACAAATTCAATTAGAATCAATCCTCGTGGGAACGATATCTTTATTACTTGTGCGACTAGTATACTTGCTAGTTTCGAACGCATCAAGTTTTTGGCGCAGTTGCCGGGGATTGATTTTCTAATCAATTTGTTATTCTGTTTTTAGTACTGATTCTTGATTGTTATTTCCTCATTGTTTGTGTTTAGGCTTTTATGTCTGAGGGAGAAGCGGATCAACGACTTAAGAGAATTAAGGAGTTTCTTCAATCCTCGAATTTAAGGCTAAATCAGTCAATTTCAACTCCACCTCCAGAATTTGACCTTGCACGACATACTTCCCTCCCATCTTCTTGCAGTTCAATCAAATCAGAATCGGAAGTAATGGCGATGGAAAACGATCAGACTCTTAAGGAGTTAGTGGCTCCAATTATTGACCAACAACCGCTATGCATAAGCACCAATTTTGAGATAGATTTTGAGCTTAAATCTGGACTGATTCATCTCTTGCCTACATTCATGGTTTTGCAGGAGAGGATCCAAACAAACACCTCAAAGAATTTCATGTGGTATGCTCAAGTATGAAGCCAACCGGCGTTTCTGAAGAGCAAATTAAATTAAGAGCCTTCCCATTCTCATTAGCAGATTCGGCAAAAGATTGGCTATACTATCTACCACCAGGTACCATTACCACTTGGAATGAGATGAGTAAACTCTTTTTGGAGAAATACTTTCCAGCCTCGAAAGTTACAATATTAGAAAAGATATTAGTGGCATTCGACAACACAATGGAGAATCACTTCATGAATATTGGGAGAGATTTAAACGGTTATGTGCTAGCTGTCCAAACCCTGTCTCTTATACACATCTAGATGTGTATAAGAGACAGGCTCTACATAGTCTTGAATGATTTATGTGTTTGTGGGTGATTTGAGCCTGTCTCTTATACACATCTAGATGTGTATAAGAGACAGTGGCAAGACGTTTGATTAGTGACATGGCAGCGAACTCCCAACAATTCAGCAGTCAATTTGAGCCACAACTACCAAAAAAAGTAAATGAGGTAAGTACTTCAAACATTGAACAACAACTTTGTGAACTTACCTCTCTTGTAAAAAAAATGGCTGTAGGACATATGCAGCAATCTTATGCATGTGGGGTATGTTCTGCCATAGACCATCCAACCGACATGTGTCCAACTTTGCAAGAAGGAGATACAGAACAAGCCAATGCTATAGGTGAATTTCCAGGACAACCAAGGCAAAGGTATGACCCTTTCTCCAATACTTACAATGCTGGATGGAGAGATCACCCTAATTTGAGATATGGGAATCGTCAACCAATCGCTCCAAATGCTATACAAAATCGGCCACCAGGTTTTAATCACCCAAGGGTGCAGCAACCATTTCAAGCACAACCACCACCAGTAACACAACCAACACCGCAACCAGCTCCACAAAATTCAGGTACGTCTCTCGAGGATATTGTTAAAGCACTTGCCACTAACACAATGCAATTTCAGCAGGAAACTAGGGCAAGTATCCAAAACCTGGAAAGCCACATAGGACAATTGGCCACTAACATGAGCAAATTTGAGAGTCAAAGCTCAGGAAAATTGCCATCTCAGCCAGTGATCAATCCAAGAGAAAATGCTAGTGCTGTAACTTTGAGAAGTGGAAAGCAATTAGAGATTCCACCAAAGAACTCACAAATTGATGAAGGGGATGATACCACTTCTACCATGAACAAAACATCCACTTCTAAGGTAAATCCTAAAACTTCCATTCATTCATATGTTACCCCTCCACCTTTTTCCAGCAGATTTGCAAAATCAAGGAAGGAGGAACAAGAACAAGAAATCCTGGAAACTTTTCGCAAGATCGAGGTAAACATACCACTCTGGATGCTATCAGCAAGTGCCTCGTTATGCAAAATTTCTCAAAGAGTTATGCACCAACAAGAGGAAGTTGAAAGGAAATGAGAAGGTAAGTGTGGGGGAAAATGTTTCAGCTGGATTGCAAAGAAAAATTCCTCCGAAATGCAAAGATCCAGGTACGTTCACCATTCCATGCACCATTGGTAATACCAAGTTTGAAAGAGCTATGTTAGATTTAGAGCATCTATTAATGTTATGCCATATTCTATTTATGCTTCTTTGAATCTTGGACCACTTGCAGAAACTAGTATTATCATTCAACTTGTTGATCATTCTAATGCATATCCCAAGGAAGTTGTGGAAGATGTGCTTGTGTAGGTGAATCAATTGGTTTTCCCAGTAGACTTCTATGTTCTTGAAATGGAGGATGAGACATCTCCTAATCCAACACCGATTCTTTTGGGAGACCATTCTTGAAACTGCCCGAACCAAGATTGATGTTCATGATGGCACTCTCACCATGGAATTGTGATGGCGAGGTGAATTCGCTTCAATATTTTGAGTCAAGAGATACCCGATTGACTTGCATCTGTTTTTTGCAGTTGATGTCATTGATTCTTTGGCACAACAATTTCTTGAATTAACTCGCAAAGATGAATTGGAAGTAGCCATTAGTGAACACATAAGGACAGAAAGTTTCAAAGAACCAGGAAAGTTGATACTTGTGTCTAAAGAACTGGAGGAAGCTGTGGCAAGCTTGGATGAGACTATAACTATCACCACAAACAGGTATGATGTTTCGTACATTGAATTGCCTTTATCTAATGAGAAAATTCTTCCTTCTGTGATGAAAGCCCCTACCTTGGAGCTTAAGCCTCTTCCCAACTTTTGAAACATGTATTCTTGGGTGAGAAGGATACTTGGCCAGTCATAATAGCCCAGGGCCTTACACCATTGCAAGAAGAGAAACTCATCCGAGTGCTTCGAGATCACAAAACAGCCATTGGGTGGACAATTGCTGAAATCAAAGGTATTAGCCCAGCCATATGCATGCACCGTATCTTATTAGAGGAAGGATCCAAGCCCACTCGAGAAGCACAGCGGAGGTTGAATCCTCCAATGTGAAGTTGTCAAGAAAGAAATCCTGAAATTGTTAGATGTGGGTGGATTTATACCAATTTCGGATACAAGTCGGTAATCCAGTCAAGTCTTTCCAACAGAGAATCTGGTGTTACGGTGGTTAAGAATGACAATAATGAGCTAGTTCCCACTCGTATCCAAACCGGGTGGCGAGTTTGTATTGATTATCGAAAGCTCAATTCTGCAACTCGCAAGGATCACGTTCCTTTGCCATTCATTGATCAAATGCTGGAGAGATTAGCAGGTCATTCTCATTATTGTTTTCTTGATGGCTATTCAGGATATAATCAGATTGTCATTGCCCCTGAAGATCAAGAGAAAACTACATTTACATGCCCATTTGGTACATTTGCATATCGACGCATGCTGTTCGGTCTTTGCAATGCCCCTGCCACTTTCCAAAGGTGTATGGTAAGTATTTTCTCTGATTATGTTAAGAACATCATTGAGGTATTTATGGATGATTTTAGTGTTTTTGGTGATTCTTTTGATAAATGCCTTGATAACCTTACACTTATACTTCAAAGATGTATGGAAACGAACTTGTTCTGAATTGGGAAAAATGTCATTTTATGGTAGATCAGGGTATAGTTTTGGGACATGTTATTTCTGCTAAGGGTATAGAGGTGGATAAATCCAAGATAGATCTCATATGTTCCTTACCACCTCCCACAAGTGTGCGTGATATTCGTTCGTTTCTTGGTCATACAGGTTTTTATCGTAGATTCATCAAAGATTTCTCGAAGATAGCATTGCCCCTATGCAGATTATTACAGAATGATGTGGCCTTTGAATTTGATGAGAAATGCAAAGAGGCATTTGAGAAACTTAAGGAACTCTTGACTTCAGCTCCAATAATCCAATCTCCAAATTGGAATCATCCATTCGAGATCATGTGTGATGCGAGTGATTTTGCTGTGGGTGCCGTTTTGGGTCAAAGAATTGGCAGAGTTCCACATGCCATTTATTACGCATCTCGGACTTTTAATGATGCTCAACTTAATTATTCTACCACTGAGAAAGAGCTGCTAGCAGTTATTTTTGCTTTAGAAAAGTTTCGATCTTATTTGATTGGTACTAAAGTAAACTTTTATTCTGATCATGCAGCTTTGAGGTACTTGCTCACAAAGAAAGATGCAAAACCAAGGCTTATCAGGTGGATACTCCTTTTACAGGAATTTGACTTGGAGATCAAAGATAAGAAGGGAAGTGAAAACTTAGTTGCAGACCATCTCAGTCGCAGTGTCCATGACGAGGATGTACTGCCATTACAAGAAAGTTTTCCGGATGAACAATTGCTGTCTCTACATGTAGCAGCCCCTTGGTATGCGGATATTGTTAATTACTTAGTTACCAAGAAGCTACCACATGCACTCTGACTCGAGCTCAAGAGACATATTTAAAAACATTGCAAAGATTACATATGGGATGACCATAACTTTCTTGAAGCATTGTGTTTCTGATAGTGATAGAAAGGTGTGTTTTCTGAATCTGCAATTTAATTCATTTTGAACCTTCTGTCATTCCCCTTATGCATAGTGGCGGTCATCTTTGGACCAAAAGAACAGCCCTGACAGTTTCTTGAGTGTGGATATTCTACTGGCCATCATTATTTAAAGATGCATATCTATTTTGCAACACATCTTGTGATCGTTGTCAAGGACACAGGTTAATTGTTTACATACCGAAAGAAAAAAAAAGTGCCAAAAATCAAATGCCACAAACCCCTATACTTATTGTCGAGATTTTTGATGTGTGGGGTATTGATTTCATGGGTCCTTTTCCCTCATCTTTTGGTAATGTTTACATTATACTTGCTGTGGATATGTTTCTAAATGGGTGGAAGCAAAAGCTACGAGAACTAATGATTCTAAAGTTGTTGTAGATTTTGTGAAATCTAACAATTTTGCGAGATTTGGAACACCAAGAGCCATGATAAGCGATAGAGGGACACACTTCTGCAACAGATCATTTGAAGCCTTGCTCAAGAAATACAACATCACTCACAAGTTGTCTACTGCCTATCATCCACAAACTAGTGGTCAAGTTGAAGTTTCAAATCGAGAAGTCAAGTCCATTCTCGAGAAGACAGTGAATCCGAACAGAAAAGATTGGAGCCTACGACTTAATGATGCACTTTGGGCTTACCGGACTGCTTACAAGACACCTATTGGTATGTCTCCGTACAGGTTAGTCTAAGCGGCCATTCCACCTTCCAGTTGGAGGCTCGAACATAAGCATGGTGTGGCAGTACGCTTTGTGTGAACATGGAGCATGGGTGCTGGGCTGGAGAACAAAGGAAGCTTCAACTGCAAGAATTGGAAGAACTTAGAAATGCTGCCTATGAGAATTCCAGAATTTACAAGGAGAGAACTAAGGCATTTCATGATAAACTGATCTCCAGTAAGAATTTTGAAGTGGGACAGAAAGTTCTTTTATTTCATTCTCGCCTCAAGTTATTTCCAGGTAAATTACGATCTCGATGGGTTGGACCTTTTGTTATTAATTATGTTTTTCCCCATGGTGCAGTGGAAATCAAGAGCTTAAAAACGGATAAAGTATTCAAGGTGAATGGGCACAGGTTGAAGCCTTACGATGAGAATTCAGTGATGCAGGACATCGATGAGGTACCTCTCTACGAGCCAACTTATCTTGATGGGTGAGGATAGATAACGTCAGGCTGAGGACGTTAAACCAAGCGCTTATTGGGAGGCAACCCAATGTTTTTGAAATATAAATAAAAAGAGACAAAGAAAGAAGGTAGTATTGATCAATTTTTGTGTTTCGAGGAGATTCCTCTCATGGGCTATTATAATTGATTAGGTTTTATCTCTCTTTGCCATTTGTCTCATTTGCTTTGTTGTTTGTTTTTGACTTTCATTTGCTCTTGTGGTTTTATTTCTTTTATGTGTCTCTATTTTCTTTTCTTTTCTTTTCTTTTCTTGTGTTTAATTTGATTATTCCGTGCTTCGAGTTCAGTTGTGCAACAGCTTGAGGAAACATTCAACGGGAGTTGAAGCCATTGGTTTCAAGGTTTGAAACGTGCATATCTTGGAGAAAAACAAACCCGATCGCATTATCGGTAATATCTCTTCTTTTCTCCTCTTCAATGGATGCCGATATCTTTTTGTCGAACCTTCGTAAATACTTTCCTTCACTTCCTCAAAATGCTGTGTTTAAAATTTATAAAGTACGGATGACTAGACTTTGGGCATTGATGCTCCTAATTGTCCCTGCTGATATCCGATGGCTTATCGAAGCCAAGGTGAGATTGTCCGGTGAGCCGGACATTAATCTCGCAAAATACATTCCTGGTCTAGGAAAGAGCTACTACGCCAAGAGGCGAAGAGCGAAAAGGTTACAAGTATGTTATAAATGTGCTAGATGGAATTGTAACCAGACTTATCGTTCATTAGGTTTTGCGTCCAGGAATAGAGAAGACAAACTTTCATTTATTAAGAATGGTTTGAGTAATGAGTCGCTGGATAATGTTTTGTTAACTCTCGAGTCACATTCTTGTGGACTTGTTCAGCGTGAAATTGCTTAATCTATGGACACAATTTCGTGATGAATTGCAATGTTATAGTCTAGGGAATCTGACTAAAAACGACCCTGTTTGCCAGTTTATAAGAAAACTGGATGGGAAGCAAATCCCCGACTCATAGAAGGCGTTTCCGCCGTTACTGGACGTAAAACCAGAGGAAGATGTGAGCCACAATCACAACTACTTGTATATTTGAATGTGTGTTGTTGTTGTAGACATTTTTTTCTTGTTTCGTTTGATCTGATTATCAATGTTGTTTTTGTGTTGTTGTTGTTTGTTGATTTTGTTTGTTTTAATTTCAAGTTTTCTTTTTGACAAACCATATGACTACCCTATGCCATAAGTACACGTGGGAGACAAGTGTGGGGGTTTTGTCAACCCCCGCCGAAAGTGTATCTCCATTTTCCATGCTTCACGTGGGAGACAAGTGTGTAGGGTTTGTCAAACCTCGCCGAAAGCATATCTCATTTTTTCAAATCTTGGGGCGATAAATCTGCATCGAGCAACCCCCACCGAAAGTATGTCCCCATGTGTCAAAATTTTAGAGTTTTATGGGTGTATATATACATTCTGCATATTTTCATATGTCATTCCATAACCTGTCTTGCAATTTAAAAGCATAATATCTAACGTGTCTTACACAAGATTAGAGCACTTGTAGAAATGGAGAAATCACCAATTCGACGATTCCGCAATATATGCGTATTTTGCGGATCGCAATTTGGTAAAGATGGAGAGTTACCACAGCAGCTCTTGATCTTGGTAGGACATTAGCTGCGAGGGGTATTAATTTGATTTATGGAGGACGAGGTAGTATGCGTTCGATAACTAGCCAGTATAACTAACAGTAGCGCACAATCAATAAACAGTAAGATGTGTAAGTCTATATCAGCTTCCATACGAGGATTGATTCTAATTGAATTTGTTATTTGAAAGCAAAAACAGAATAAACGGGGGGTTTTTGTTGATTGATTAACTAGATGAAATATATGCATTAAAGAATAACACAATGCTAAGTTAATTTGAGTAAAAACCAATGAGAGTAACCTGGTTAAAGGATCATTCTCTACCACAAGATATGGATTTACGAATCATAGAATTATCATCCAATTACACCATTTAAATTATCAACCGTAGATAACAACAAGCTCTGTTACCCCAATCTTTCCTTACTTTGTTGTTAAATAAAACAAGCTCTTTATTTAATCTCTATCCATAAAAAAACCTAGAACAATCTCTCTAAGTTTAATTCAATGGAAGCCTTACGATAAGAAAGATAGGTTGATCTAAGCAAAAATCACACAGGTTTGGATTATTTAACCTAGGTTGTATTTTCCAATTGCAATCTCTGATCACAATTTTGCTACTAATGATAGAAAATTCATGACAATTACGGATCAAGATTTCTAATCTAGCAATAGACAACAACAGATTATATTCAGTTGGCCATTCCAAATACAATCAGTAAGTAATCATAAGCATTAAACATGGGAAATACAAGCAACTTCAATTAGAGAATTGGATAACAATTCCTTGCACAATCAATTCACAAAAACCATATCAAGGGCTTTGAAATCACCCTCAACCAATTCAGATTTAGTTACACATATTCAGACAGAATACAAATACAATACAATTTGGAGACATTCCAGAAAATGAAAGGGAAAGGGAAAACTTAGCAAATTTGAGGACATCTCTTAGGATTTGTAGTTCTTCCTCTTTCCAAGCCTTCAATCTCCTTCAAGAACTCCAAGAGATGAGAGAAATCCAAAGATGCAGCCTCCTCCACGTTCTCCCCTCTTCCCTTATCAAAATAAAACCCTAAAATGTGTTTAATACTCTGCTACATTAACGTGCTCCAGTGTCCCGTATGTATAACATGCTACATGATGTGTGGATATTACATTTCTACACTTCTTACACTGTTTTGATTACAACTTTCGGTACACTGAATGGACATAAACCGTAAATTTATTCAAAAAGTAGACTTCGAGAGCTTTTCAACGGTATATGATATGTCATCGGGTTCATTGTATATCAATACAATTAAATTCGAGAAGATGGTTGACTAGCAGAGGTGAAAATGAAGGGTTTTACTCCATTTTTGTGCAAGTTGCTCCAAAACTCTACAAACATCAAAACCACACAAAAACATAAAAATACCAAGGAATATAGCAAAGAAACATGGACGAAATTGTGATTATGAAAATGATATATAAATAGACACTTATCAAATTCCCCCACACTTAGACTTTGCTAGTTCTCGAGCAACTAGACAATATGAAATAAAACTAAACCCAAACAGAATCAACAAAAAATTAAAACACACAAAAGCTTCATCTTGCAAATAGGCCTCAAAGATTGTACTTAATTATAACCCGAGGAAAACTTCAAAATATTGCACTTGATCAACAATTTTATCTCAAATATTAGTTTCGCTTCACTTCAATTCCTCAAGTGTGTGTGTGTAGAGCCATTCTCACCTAATCACTTGTAACCCGGATGAGTTTTATGCATAAAAATGAATCATATTTAATATTGAAGATGTGTGTATAAATGAACTCCATAGGCTTGCTTTTCAAGTCACTCTCCACTAATGTATACATGCACAACACCAAGGATCAAGTAGGACTTTATTAAGCTTGTAACGTTTTGCTTGGGTGAAGGTCTGATAAAGGATAATAATTTGGCTCAAATCACCCACAAACACATAAATCATTCAAGACTATGTAGAGCTCAACCCTATAACACAACTTTCTTTCAATTCACCAGGTACTACCCCAAACTTTATTTAGAACACTCAAGTTTTTTTTTTTTCAGAAAACAAAAGAAAACTACCACCCCCACACTTTGTTGTTTCATTTTTTAAGAACACTTAAGGGTATAGATCTCTTATTCTTCTTCTTTTGTTCTCTTTTTTTTTCTTTTTTTCTTGTTTTTATTACACTTCCCCTCCCCCACACTTAAACAACACATTGTCCTCAATGTGTAAGTACGTGGACGATAAGTACAGATTGGCTTTGTTTTCTTTTTTCTTTTTTTTTTTTTACAAACACAATAGAACTCACTTGCATTGCTCATGACACATCCCAACCTCCGCTAACTTCCCAAAACCAGAAACATAGCTCAAAAAATTTAATTGTGAATGATCTACATGCTCATAGGTAAGGGATAAACTGTTTGGAACAAATTCATTTGAGGTTAGGAAATCTTTTAGTGAGTTAACAAAGAAAAATGCTTACAAAGGCTCAAAGGGGTAACTAGGGATCAATTTCAGTTAAGGTTGGCTATTAAGGCTCAAACGGTCCAAAGATGGCCTAAATCATTTCCCCAATGTTGCACAGTCTATGATTTCGCCTTGAGTGACCATCAAACAAGTTCTAGAATTCATTGAAATCTGGAGAAACACTTAAATTACATAAACTTTCTCTTAAGTAAAAAAATAATCAGTGATAATAGCTCAGTGCTCAATGGTGCGCAAGGAATCAAAAGCAAAGCGAAAACCAATAAACATTTCAAGCACACAGATCCATGCATCATTTATCATTTTCAAAGAGTTATTCTTAATTCAATCATTATCTTATTATCGACACACAAAATGCAAGAAAAGAGGTACGTGGCGTTGTTACACCTAAGTCAAGATTGTATATTTCAACAATCCTTAGGACCAGTAGCCCGCAGACTTAAGGTTTCCAGCCTATATACCTTATTATGAAAGAACAAAACAAGAAATAAGACACTTCAAACAACATGAAATAAACAAACTACAAAGTTATTAAGGAAGAATGTGTTTCAAGGGTTAAGGAAACCCTATATTCTGCCATTCTCAGTTTTTCCACAATTGTTTTTTTTTTTTCAAATCAAAACTGATAAAGATAAAAACACATAACAACTTAAATTACATAAAACTAACTTACTCAGAAAATAACAAAGTCCAACAAGCCAGCAAACAAAAACAAGTCAGTTAGAATGGGTCTAAAAAGTTTAGAAGTTAGCCTCCTTATTCAGCCATTATAGATTAAAGAGATCCATTATGCGTTTCAAGAGGACTTAAACTTTTTAAGCCACCACTCTAAAACCCAAGATTAGAAAATATTACCTGGGAAGAAAGAAACAACCTGAAAAATCTCAAAATAAATAACATGAAAAACTTCAAATAAACACAATAAAAAGAAAGCAAACAAAAACAAAGCAAACCAGCAGATAGAGATTACAGATGGAGCGTTAAATCCAGTTTACGCATCTTATTGCCTTCTCCAAACCAATCAAATCCGAGCTGGGTGTTGGATCAGGGAATAGGACGAATTCTGTAGGTTTGATCAATTAACTCCCTGCCGTTGAAGCTGTAACAAGGATTTGCCTCGCTGATGGTGAGATAAAATTTTTTTCTACAGCTTGATCAAGAAAAGACAACAAACCATCAAAAAAATTATTGACATTTAATAAACCAATGGGTTTTTATGGATGTTTAGCTGTGCCCAAGAGGTGATTTGAAATATCTCCTCTAATGTACCATAACCACCAGGCAAAGCTATAAATGCAACGGACTTAACAACCATATGTGCAATACGCTCATGCATACTAGAGACCTGTAACTCTTCCCCGATTGTGTTGCCTACGATATCTCGTACAGCTAATGGTTTAGGGATAATGACGAGAACTTTGCTCCCTCCTAGGGATGCAGCTGTTGACACACACCCCATTAACCCAAGACTACCCCCTCCATAAATAAAAATAATACCCCTCGCAGCTAATGTCCTACCAAGATCAAGAGCTGCTGTGGTAAACTCTCCATCTGTACCAAATTGCGATCCGCAAAATACGCATATATTGCGGAATCGCCGAATTGGTGTTTTCTCCATTTCTACAAGTGCTCTAATCTTGTGTAAGACAGTTAGATATTATGCTTTTCAATTGCAAGACAGGTTATGGAATGACATATGAAAATATGCAGAATGTATATATACACCCATAAAACTCTCAAATTTTGACACATGGGGACATACTTTCGGTGGGGGTTGCTCGATGCAGATTTATCGCCCCAAGAATTGAAAAAATGAGATATGCTTTCGGCGAGGTTTGACAAAACCTACACACTTGTCTCCCACGTGAAGCATGGAAAATGGAGATACACTTCGGCGGGGGTTGACAAAACCTACACACTTGTCTCCCACGTGAAGCATGGAAAATGGAGATACACTTTCGGCGGGGGTTGACAAAACCCCCACACTTGTCTCCCACGTGAAGCATAAAAATAGAGATACACTTTCGGTGGAGGTTGACAAAACCTCCACACTTGTCTCCCACGTGTACTTATGCCATAGGGTAGTCATATGGTTTGTCAAAAAGAAAACTTGAAATTAAAACAAACAAAATCAACAAACAACAACAACCCAAAAACAACATTGATAATCAGATCAAACGAAACAAGAAAAAAAATAAAATTCGACAACAACAACACACATTCAAATATACAAGTAGTTGTGATTGTGGCTCACATCTTCCTCTGGTTTTACGTCCAGTAACGGCTGAAACGCCTTCTATGAGTCGGGGATTTGCTTCCCATCCAGTTTTCTTGTAAACTGGCAACAGGGTCGTTTTTAGTCAGATTCCCTAGACTATAACACTGCAATTCATCACGAAATTGTGTCCATAGATTAAGCAATTCACGCTGAACAAGTCCACAAGAATGTGATCGAGAGTTAACAAAATATTATCCAGCGACTCATTACTCAAACCATTCTTAATAAATGAAAGTTTATCTTCTCTATTCCTGGACGCAAACCCTAATGACCGACAAGTCTGGTTACAATTCCATCTAGCACATTTATAACATACTTGTAACCTTTTCGCTCTTCGCCTCTTGGCGTAGTAGCTCTTTCCTAGACCAGGCATGTATTTGCGAGATTAATGTCCGGCTCACCGGACAATCTCACCTTGGCTTCGATAAGCCATCGGATATCAGCAGGCACATTTAAGAGCATCAATGCCCAAAGTCTAGTAATCCGTACTTTATAAATTTTAAACACAGCATTTTGAGGAAGTGAAGGAAAATATTTACGAAGGTTCGAAAGGAAGATATCGGCATCCATTGAAGAGAAGAAAAGGAGAGATATTACCGATAATGCGATTGAGTCTGTTCTTCTCCAAGATATGCACGTTTCAAACCTTCGGGTAATGGTTTCAGCTCCCCTTTGGATGTTTCCTCAAGCTGTTGCACAAATGAATTCGAAGTACGAAATAATCAAATTAAACACAAGGAAGGAAAAGAGAAAAAAAAACAGAAACGAAACTAAAGACACATAAAAGAGATAACAACATAATAACAAACAAAAGTAAAAAAAAACAAGTAAAAACAAATAAAAACAAATAAGACAGATGTCAAAGAGAGATAAAACCTGATCAATTTGATGGCTTACAAAAGGAATATTCTCGAGACACAAAAATCGATCATTATTACCTTATTTTAATTTTCTTTTCTTTTTTTAATTTATTTTGCAAAAACATTGGGTTGCCTCCCAATAAGCGCTTGGTTTAACGTCCTCAGCCCGACGTTGGTTCCATCATGGCAGGGTCCAATCTCCACTGTGCTTCTCTAGTGGGCTTGGATCCGTTTTCCAACAAGAATTGGTGCATGCATATGGCTGGGCCTTGGATGTTAGCAATCGTCCACCCAATAGCGGTTTTGTGGTCTGTAAGTATTCGGACGAGTTTCTCTTCTTGTATTCGTGCAAGGCCCATTTCTATTATAATTGGTAAAGGATCATTCTCACTCAAGAATCCATGCCTTAAATAATTCTGGAAGTAGCTAAGCCCAAGGTATTGGCTTTCATCACGAAGGAAGAAGTTTCTCATTAGATGAAGCAATTCAAACGTACGAAAAATCATACCTGTGTGTGATTATAGCTATAGTCTCATCCTAAGCATGCCATAGCTTCCTCATTTCTTTGGACACTTGTATCAACCTTCTTGGTTCTTTAGAATTTTCTGTCCCTATGTGCTCACTAATAGCCATTTCCAATCCATCCTGGCGAGTTAACTCAAAACATTGTTGTGGCAAAGAATCAATAATGTCAACTGCAAAACAGAATGCAAGTCACTAGGGTACCTCATTGCCTCAAAAATATTGAAACGGATCACTTTGCCATCAAACTCAATGGTGAAAGTGCCATCATGAACATCAATCTTGATTCTAGCAGTTTTCAAGAATGGTCTCCCTAAAAGAATCGGTGTTGGATTAGGAGATGTCTCATCCTCTATTTTAAGGACATAAAAGTCTGCTGAAAAAACCAATTGATTCACCTGCACAAGCACATCTTCCACAACTCTTTTGGTATATGCATTAAAACGATCAGCAATTTGAATGGTAATACCAATTCCGCAAAAGGTCCAAGATTTAAAGAAGCATAAATAGAATATGGCATGATGTTAATAGATGCTTCTAAATCTAACATAACTCTTTCAAACATGGTTTTAGCAATGGTGCATGGCATGGTGACCGTAACTGGATTATGGCATTTCGGGAGGAATTTTTCTTTGTTAGTACAGCTAAAACATTTTCTCCCACACTTACTTTCTCATTCCCTTTTAAACTTTCTCTTGCTGGTGCATAACTCTTTGAGACATTTTGTATAACAAGGTACTGCTCGGTAAAGTGGTATACTCACCTCGATTTTGCGAAAATGTTTCCAGGATTTTCTGTTCTTGTTCCTCCTCTTCGATTTTGCAAATCTACTAGGAAAAAGTGGAGGAGTAACATATGAAGGAATGGGGTTATAGGATTTACCTGAGAAGTCAATGTTTTGTTCATGGTGGATGTGGTGTCATCTCCTTCATCAGTTTGTGATTTTCCCGGTAAGACATCTAATTCTCTCCACTTTTGCAAAGTTATCGCACTAGCAGTCTCGCTTGGATTGATCACCGTTTGAGAAGATAATTTTTCTGAGTCTTGGCCCTCGAATTTGCTCATGCTAGTAGCCAATTGTCCCATTTGATTTGCCAGGTTTTGGATACTTGCCCCAGTTTTCTGCTGGAATTGCATTGTGTTAGTGGCAAGTGCATTAACAATGTCCTGGAGAGACATACCTGAGTTTTGTGAAGCTGGTTGCGGTGCTGGATGTGGCATTGGTGGTGGTTGCATTTGAAAAGGTTGCTGCACTCTAGGTTGATTGAAACCTTGTGGCCGATTTTGTATCACATTTGGAGTGATTGGTTGATGATTCCAGTAACTGAAATTATGTTTATCTTCCCATCCAGCATTGTAAGTGCTAGAGAAAGGATCATACCATTGCCTCGTTTGTCCTGGAAATCCACCCATGGCATTGGCTTGTTCCATATATTCTTCTTGTAAAGTTGGATACATGTCGATTGGATGCTCCATCGTAGAATATATCCCACATTCATAAGATTTTTGTATATCTCCTACAGCCATGCGATGCACAAGAGAAGTTAGCTCAGAAAGTTGTTGGTCAATGTTCTGAGTGCTTACCTCATTTACACTCCAATGTAACTGTGGCTCAAATCGGTTACTAAATTGTTGAAAGTTTACTGCCATGTCTCCTAAACACAAACAATCAGAGAAGAAAAACAAATAAATACGAATCAACAATGAAAACAAAATAACAAATCGATTAGAAAATCAATCCCCGGCAACGGCGCCAAAAACTTGATGCGTTCGAAACTCGCAAGTATACTAGTCGCACAAGTAATAAAGTGATAAGTAAGATATCGTTCCCACGAGGATTGATTCTAATTGACTTTGTTATTTCCAGCAACAATAAACTAAACAGGGGGGGATTTTTGTTGAATGCTTTACTAAATGAAATAAGAATGCAAGTAAAGAATAACAAAACAGAAAGTAAATTTGAATGAAAAATCAATGGGAGACACTTGGTTAAGAGTTCATTCTCTGCCACAAGATATGAATTTGTGAATTAACATAGAATTGTAATCCAAGTACAGCATTGAAGTTATCAACCGTAGATAACAACAAGCTCTGTTATCCCAATCTTTCCTTACTTTGTTGTTAAACAAAACAGGCTCTTTATTAAATCTCTATCCATTAAACAACCTAGAACAAGCTCTCTAAATTTAATTCATGGATGCATTATGAAAAGAAAGACAGATTGATCTAAGCAATAAACACACAAGCTCGGATTATTTAACTTAGGTTGTATTCTCCAATTGCAATCTCTGATCACAATTTTGCTACTAATGATTAGAAATTCAAGACAATTACGATCAAGATTTCTAGTCTAGCAATAGACAATATCCAGATTATATTCAGTTGGCCACCCAAATACAATCCAGCAAGCAATCATAAGCATTAAACATGGGAAAATACAAGCAACTTCAATTAGAGAATTGGATAACAATTCCTTGCACAATCAATTCACAAAAACCATATCAAGGGCTTTGAAATCACCCTCAACCAATTCAGATTTAGTTACACATATTCAAATAGAATACAAATACAATACAATATGGAGACATTCCAGAAAATGAAAGGGAAAGGGAAAACTTAGCAAATTTGATGAAATCTCTTAGGATTTGTAGTTCTTCCTCTTTCCAAGCCTTCAATCTCCTTCAAGAACTCCAAGAGATGAGAGAAATCCAAAGATGCAGCCTCCTCCACGTTCTCCCCTCTTCAAGTTATGAAATAAAACCCTAAAATGTGTTTAAATACTCTGCTACAGTAACGTGCTACAGTGTCCCGTATTATACATGCTACAGTGATGTGTGGAATTACATTTCTACACTTCTTACACTGTTTTGATTACAACTTTCGGTACACTGAATGGATTCATAAACCGTAAATTTCTCCAAAAAGTAGACTTCGAGAGCTTTTCAACGGTATATGATATGTCTCGGGTTCATTGTATATCAATACAATTAAATCCGAGAAGATGGTTGACTAGCAGAGGTGAAAATGAAGGGTTTTACTCCATTTTTGTGCAAGTTGCTCCAAAACTCCTACAAACATCAAAACCACACAAAAACATAAAAATACCAAGGAATATAGCAAAGAAACATGGACGAATTGATATGAAAATGATATATAAATAGACACTTATCACTAAAAAGGCCACCGGTTTCCACTCACACGTTATTGTATATATAATTTTTTTTTTAAATGTCATCTTCCAATAAGAAAGACCCCTTACGTCCGATATACGAGGTGGAGAATTAATGAAGGGAAAAATTTGTCCATTCCCCTGGTTATTGTGATTTCAAAGAAACTGACTAGACGTACGATAATTAACATTATTAATTATTTGTTTCCACTTTGTCGAATTTGTCTCTTGTCAACTTTCTTGTAATTTGGACTCTCTAGGACAGAGTGTTGCCCAAAACTCAAATCCTGTCCCTGATCATATATGCAACTTCAAGAAGTGAAAAAGTTTTTCTTTTCTTTTCTTTTCAGGATGCATTCGAAGCAGCTAAAATTACAAGGTTAAATCTCATAAAAGAAACTTTCTTGAATTTTCTGGAAATCTCATGTGGTTACTTGTGTTTTGAAAAAAGATATGATAAAAGAGTATAATAATATCTCATCAATCAAATCAAAAGGTTATATAGATATACCTATGACAGAGGAAGTTTATGAAAATTTTAAAATATTACATATACTCTCGTAGCTTTTGTTGATGTAAAAAATCTTTCAACTTTTAACTCATCAATAAAATTTATTTAGTGTGAAAAATCTAATTTAACAAGAGAGAGAAAAAAAAAGGTAGAGAATGATGGTGGAAATAGAAAATTTTAGACCACATGTTCGTCAAAATGGATTGCCACATTTCGATCAATCAAGGCTCTAACACTAGTATAATTGAATGGCACACAAAGAGAAAACAAAGGTTAGAGGCTCTGGTAATATTGCCAATAATAATCCTCCAACGCTCAAGTTAGAGACCAAAATATGAAGAGGAAAGGGAGAAATAGGTGATCACCAGGAAGAAATTAGGGACTGAGGATTTTAGAGTTAGGGTTCGTCCATAATTTGTGCAAAGTTCATTCCCACCTTCATTTGAAGCAAAGAGGTCTATTTATAAGAGAACTCTTTTAGAGATGTTTCCATGCATGATGTTGGAGTGACACCACATTGCATGCAAAAGAGCTGGTGATGACACCTATATCCCATGGAGCAACTTGGAGAATAAAAAATTTCTTTAGGTGACACTTGAAAACTTGTAAGGGAGTTGTTGATGACACTTGGATAAGGAGCATTTTCTTTGAAAAACACCTAGAAAGAAGCTTCCATATAGAGCTTATAGCCTCTATTATTATTTTTTTTTTATGAAACTTGTACTGCAATCATTGAACTTAATGATATTTAATAAATGGTATGTAGCTCCAATCGATTGTTCTTCTAAAGTTAATGACACTGACTTTGGAATTTGTGTCATGCGATATCTCTAATATTGAAATTGACAGACTTATTGTCTGTCAGCCAAGTAGATTGTTTATTATTGAATGATCTGGTCAACCAAATTTTTAAGACTAGGAGTAATATCAAAGTCTTTGTTGATTAGATTAAAAATGAAGAATTTACCATTCAAAAAATCTAGCCACCACATAAGATAGAAAATACATAAATTCTTTTGAAATCAGGAAATCGCTATTTTTTGACAATGTGACTTCAAATATTGATCTCATTAGTTGTTCCAATATTTTCATTCAACAGATTTCAACAAACTTCAAAGTACGTTTACAATATGAATGATAGCACATGGGAATATGTTGTCTTTAATAACACCAGTACTCATGCTCTAGTCACTTCTTGAATAATTGAGCAAGGCTTAAATACCAATTCTACTACAAATAAAAATTAAAATTAATGAAAGGCAATATTGTGGTAATTGA
Source organism: Boswellia sacra (assembly GCA_013180625.2). NCBI lineage: Eukaryota > Viridiplantae > Streptophyta > Magnoliopsida > Sapindales > Burseraceae > Boswellia > Boswellia sacra. Next base: position 21,694 of record SNVD02007540.1, read on the forward strand.
TTCGTTAAATATCAGCTTAATGGTTAATAAATCAATTTTTAAGTAAGAAAAGGTAATATAGCACCCACAATGGGTAAGCTTAGTGGCAAAGGCGTACCTAGGATTGAGTGGTAAGGCCACTATAAGGTCTTAGGTTCGATTCCTCACAAAGATCTGTCTCATAATTTAAGTGGGAGATCATGATAGTGGGTTATGGTTGTGCTAGTCTCTTCCAAGGATTAGTTGAAGTGCACGTAAGCTATATCAGACACGTTGGTTACAAAAAGAAGAAGAAGAAGAAGCTAATATAGATTAATTTATCAGATATTAGCGCATTTTTCTCTTATCTTAATTATTAGTTCTTAGATTCACCTTTTTATATTAGCCATGCACTTGGTGACTAGAAAGCATAGTAGAATTGAAAGGAGTGGTGGATAATTTGGATGGTATTACTATTTTGGTAGAGTTTGAATTTTGAATAGATTTACTTTCACTACAAGAAAAATGCTCATATTTGGCTGTCAAAGGCCGCCAATTAAATATATAATTGGCGGTCAGCAAAACGACACCAATGGCACTGCCAAATATAGTCTATTTGGCGGTCAGTCAAAACGCCAAATATATTCACAACCATACTTCTCACATAAAAGTGTTAAGTATAAGGACATAATACTGTGGGAAACATGCCATATTTGTCACTTTTATTGTCAAATTTGGTAGGTTGTAATGGTTACTTTTTTGAATTGAAATATACTTAGCGCTTTCTATCCGATAAATATAGTTTTGTAACGATAACATTTTTGAATTGAAATATACTTATCGCTTTTTGCCCGATAAATATAGTTTTGTAACGGCAAACTTTTTTGAATTTTGTAATATTTGGCGCTTTTTGAGCGGTAAATATGGTTTTGTAACAGTAATAATTTTTTGAACTTGACAACACTTTATGAACAATAAGTATGAATTTTTTGTCGCTTACCGGATATATATTTGGCGTTTTTTGGCTGCCTAATATTGTTGAAAAAAACTAAAAATATATAATACTTGGCTGGTGCTCTTCCGCCAAGTATTATATATATATACTTTGCATATGCTGTTTACATTTGTAAAAACAAATATATGAAATTTTTTAAAGTTTACATGCAGTTCATTGAAAATCAACTCCCAAAATGTATATATCAACAAACAAATGAACCAAATGTATAAAATCATTTCCCTAGTGATGCTATGTCAATGCCAAAACACACTACAAAATCAAATGATGCTCTCAAATCAAAATATTCAAATTAAGCACCACATGAACTACAACATTTAAAGCACTTCACTAACATCTAAGTCATTATATAAAGCAACTAAAACAATACTTTATCAACAATAGTCTGAACTCCACACATACAAGAGAGGTGTCTACCCTCTAGTAATTGACTCTTTCCCACCAAGTGTCTGGATTATAGCTTCCAGGAGTTTAATTTCATTATCACGCCTAGAGATCTCTTCTTGCTTTGCACGTAATTGTGTGCAGTTCAAAAACCTCTGCAGCTAATGGTACAATATGTTAGATAAAATTTTCATGCTATTGACATGCACAACTTTCATTTTCACAGTTAATAGACATGAATGACTAAATAACACTAAAAAGCACATATAAGGATGTTTCGATATGGAGCAGCAAAATTGCTCCAACATGTTCTTCTAATCGTTTTCCAAATGTGAGCAACAAGACAACATGTCTTGTAAATCTGACCCCACAAGATTGTTATGAGCTATTGTTAAAGGTTGTCCAAGTGAACTCGAGATATGGTGAAGTATGGGCATCGTTAAAGATTCAGAATGGTCTTCTTGTTTATTAGGTTTCTATCTTCATATTAAAGAGTGGAGTTTTGGTTTCAGACAAAAATGAAGAACAAACAAAGATCTTTTGAGGGCTTGCACTTTACAGTGCCCTCTAATTTGGGTTTTGTGGGAACAAAAGATCAAACGATGATGAGACAACTTACAATGTATCAAATTAAAGAGAGCTAGATGAAATAAACACCTAAACTAAAATCACTTGAGAGAAAGAGTTGCAGGCTAGCAGTGGCAGTGAGTTGAATCAAATTCTACATGGAAATATAGTTACTACCAATGCTTTGAAGATGGAGGAATTGGAATTAACAAAATAACAAAATAATATCATTTGATTACACCTTCAACATTTAGAATCAGTTATGCACTTGTTGGTGTCAGTGTTAAATTAGACCAACTTCTTACTTCAAAGGCTAGCTGCTAGTGCTAGGGGCTGAAGCACTGACTTTGTCTCAACATGTTTATTTTAGATTTAAGTTAGCATATGAATGTTATCTTGGGGGCAGGTGCCACTTCTTATTTGGTAAATCCTGTCACATTAAAATAAAAAAAAGATCGCAAATTATTCAGAAGTTTCTTTGGGAAAAAAAAGCTATACACCTAATTACTATTTTTTATATCATGTTTTCAATGGTATTTTTTCTTCAAAATCTGTTTCCAAAAAGTGCTAAGAAACACAGTCCTGAATCTTGGAAACATGAAATTCAAATTTTCATTTCTAACTCATAATTTCATTTTTTATGAAAGAATTTGTAAACTGATTATGAAGAGAGCCCCAAGGATGTTTTATTATTTCATTCTGAATAGGTTTTGGTCTTGGCAATAGCATCATTCTTCTCTAATCAAGCCATAGATACGACATCAAAATTTTCCTATGTAAAACAACTCAATTCCATTTGCTAGAAGCTCTACCAAGGACATTGTTAGATATTCTTTTTAGGACAATGAATGAATTCTACTTTGATTTGAATGTCATTCATCCTAAGCACATACAACTGCATACCTCTTGTTCAATAATTTATTTGAAAGTTATGACTCCAATTTTTGATTATCCAAATTACATGGTATAAACAGAATAAGATTTCATTCATCCACATTTACCTGGATTAGTAAGTTGATATGCCTTTGCATGTTATTACTTTGACATGTTATAAGGCGTAAGCTGAATAAACAATAATATATTCCACAACTTTGAACAGTAATGCTAGATTTCTTCCTTAGTCTTTGATCAAGATCTATCTTTGCAAAGCATAAGAACATAAAGACTTCACGTACTTGTGGTGTTCTCAAGCTGTCTTGTAATCTCTTGTGCACGCAATTCAGCAGCTTTTTGTGTTGCCTCAACTTGTCATTTTTCTGAACAGGCATGACCAGCAGCTGTAATGGCAGCATCTAGCTCTCTTTCCAGGTCTCTACTCTTTGTTCAAGCACCTATATGCATAACATAGGTGGAATATGTATCCTGTTACTGTAATATTATTTTAGCAGAAAAAAGAGTTAGAAATTGATAAGACTAAGATTGCTCTTCAACAATCACACATAGAACACAAATGAAAACAATATAGAAATAGAGTAGAGACAGTAAAATAAATAGAAATTCTTAGAAAATATCCTGCATAAACTTGGATAGCTAGCAGACTATTTGAGAGGTCTGCCAGCTCTCCCGAGAGACAGAATCTCCACAATCCTCTAAAAAGATGAATACCCCTTTCTGTCTCTTTCTATTTCCCCTTTATTCTCTAATTAACTCAGCACATGTTCCTAGGAAAGAATAACAAATTTCCACTACCAAAAGCATAACAGAAAAATAAAGAGTAGAAAAGGACAATCTCCATTTTGCCCCTCATTTCTCATTATCCAAGTGGCGCCTAGCATAGGTGAATCTAATTGGAGGCCTATCAGAAATGCAGTGTAGGCTACAAAAGCAAAGTTTACATTTAAGAAATTTTAATGTCCTCAAACAAAAAGTTCTCTACCCCGGAAATTTACTTTCTTTCATTTCTTTTCCTGCAAAGTTTACATCTATTTTATCAACATCAAATGCTACTTTTTTTTTGGGTAACAAACTGTATGAATTATGAAGATATTTTGTACTGCTTGGTGAATTTAATAACTTAGATAAATTGAAACTCCATTCAGTATAACATAAAATGTGCAAAGGCTTGATACATTTAAATAATTCTCAATAGGACATTAAAGTTATATACTTTGTTATTCCGGACATTGTTCTTATAGTCTTACTTTCTACCAAGCTATTGCCAAAATGCAGAGCACTCATACCCTAGTTAGCAATTAATTTACAATTACTGGATATCCTGAAATTCTTAGAATGAATTAGGATGTGGCAAAGAGAGATGTCTGCCCATCTGTCTTCTTCTGAAGAGGCATTTAAACATCAAATATTCGCAATTTATAATACCGGATGGAGCAATAACAAATTGATATCTTTGCAATTCAAAATGTGAGTATCATTACCATTTCCTACAAACCTGCATCTTCTTAATTATGGCGATTTCAAGGCTCTTAAGACATGAATAAGAAATAATTCCAACTTAACAGCATATAGGCTATGTTAAGTTATATAAAGAAATTCACCAATACTATCCTTAAAGCAATCAGTTTAATCAGATAAAGAAATGATATATAACATGCATTATAATAAATAGCTCCAGCACATAATTATAAACTGACGAAATTAACACTTTACCAGCTTAATACAGTCCTCAATTAGATTTAGAATTAATATATATCATATGAACATAGTTGTCATCTACAACATCCAAGCAATTAAATGGACATTTAATTAATACAGAGCAAAGATATACTTGGAACTTGGAAACTTAAGTAGCTGCAAATCCTTTAAATGAATCAACTGCTTGTTATAAATCTTGATCTTCTCCATTGCTCATTCAAATATATCTACTTTCAAAGCATACAAAGACATAGTGATTTAACAAAAACTTTGAAACACAAAAATGAATGATCAAACAAATCTGTTAGTAATAAACCATGGTTAGTAAAGAGCCACATTCAACTTTACTAATATATATGTAAGGAGAGTACTCCAAAAACTTGACAATAATAGTTTCTAGATTCGTTCAAAAAAAAAAAAAGCCACAAAAGATTGATCCTATCTATCTACTTCCAAATTGCTCTTTTCATCATGTAATCATGGCTCCACAAAAATCAACAGATCCATCAGCATCTATATCTTCAAACAAAAAAAGTCATCATCTATATCTTCAAAATAACATTCAAATTTGTTAGTCTTCCATCTGTACCAATAAAAATATAATACAAATTAGAACCAAAGATGCAACAAATTAGTTACATTTACCCAACATTGAAACATAAAAACGTACTCATATAAATGAATTATACTTGTAAGTAACTGATTGTTCACTTTTTGTTGGCAAGCTGCTCTAGAATGATGCCAGATACATGGCTCGCCCACTCAATTCTAATGTCATTCCATTGTCACACTCAATTCTAATGTCATTCCATTGTCACTGTATTTGTATAGATTATCTATAAATTAGCTTCATAGTACGTGGCATTGTCGACCCTCAGTGCAAACTAGTATAGTGCCTATTCAGGTTCACCACTGGAATATATGTCGAGGTTTCCAGCCCATATACCATGAATGTTTGAATGAAATTTGGTAAATTTTTTCAAACAGTTTAAAATTAGAATATATATTACTTCAAGAATATAATATTAACATTGAATTCGAAATTTTCCCTCAAATTTTTGAAATAGCAAGTAAAATGGACAGTAAACAATTGTTCAGCTCACCTAACAACAAAGTAATGCATTGGCTATGTAAAAACTAGTTAATTTCTATCCCAATATGCAACAACAGTAATCCTATTTAATTCAAGGTAGAAAATTCTGCATTCCCAAAGTAATAATTGCCTGCAAATTTAGGTAAGTGAAAAAAAATAACATACATTCAAGGCATGCTACTCAACTGGATATTAACACAAGATAAAAAGTTTAACATTCTAAAAGCAACTTTAAAAGTTGTTGCATTAAAATTGGATATTAGCCATCAATCACTATGATTCGATAAAAACTTTATAGTTGACGTATACAAATGTAGTAGGGAAAGACATCAATTTAATATTAAAAGAATATTTTAACATTCGTAGTTTTAGAAAGACGAATGTAAGCCATGGTTAGCAAGGAAAGGGCACAACTAACCTTTTTTAGCAAAAGTGGAATCTAAAACCACGTCAATAAGATGCTTCGTCTTCGAAAACCTGCAAGAAATTAATGCAGTTTAGTAAATTGGAACTAATATTGTAAGACATATTTTTGAATAACAATGCATTAGGAATCATTTTAACATAACAACTGAAAAATATGCAGCTGTATGGTAGCATAATTAGATGGGTTTCTTTCCTTAGTTAAACATTAAAAGCAAATGAGTTAAATGATCAACTTACTACTCACTACTTCTCTAATTAGTAGATAATTAATGGTCCATATTCACACTCACATTTTGAAACAAATTTCATGTGTGTCAGCGAGCTATAAATTATAAATATTGATCGTAATACGAAGAAAAGCACCTTATAGAAACAAAACAAATTCAGACCCACTTGAGGCACCATAATTTAGAGAAATAAAAAGAGAAATCAAAGTGGCTTTCAATCACATTAATAACCTAAAAACTAATATATTTAATTTGTTGTTTAATTTCAAGTGTTGAATGCTATTATACTTCTTTAATCAAAGCATAATACTTGTAATTATTATTGCTGTAGAATCTATTAATCTAGATCTAATTGTTTCATTTGGCAAGCATTATGGTATGTCCAGAAGATAATCGAATACATATCAATCCCTATAATATTTTCAGGAATTGAACAAGAGATTGCAAATAATCATCATTTTGCAGAGGCGACAAGAGGAGCTTGTCATAAAATTCCCAAATTCCTATAAGTTTATATATACTTCCCCAAACTTTATCAAGCAAGTAGTTCTAGTTCAAATATACTCTACAAGTAAACAATCCAAGTAAATAGCCAAAAGCATGAATTTTCTAAGTTATAAATATGAACATGAGTAATTCCTTTAAATCCAAAATAATGCCTATATATTTTAAGAAATTTAAGACAACCAAAAACCCTCAAAACCTTAAGTCCACTTCTAAAGCACAATCATGGAGCAACCATAGATTATAGAACTAAATTTCCTCACTATAGAATAAAATAGCATTAACCAAACAAAAATCAAGGTTAGTTATATATAAACATGTATCCGAACTAGGGATGTCAAAAACCGGGGGTCGGGCCGGGGACCTCAATCCCCGGCCCCGGCCCCAGGAAGGTTTTGTGATCCCCGTCCCCGAAAAATTTCATGGAAATTCCTGGGCCGGGGAATATAATCCTGGGGCCGGGAAATTCAATTCCTCAGAATGATCCCCGGATTTTTTTAATTATGTTTTTTATTTTTAAAAAATTGTACTTATATTTGTTTTTGTGAGCTTTTACTGAAGCGGTAGATGTAGCCTGGTGGTGTGGTACTCTCTGAACATTCTTGCACATGTAGACTAGCTGAACGTACTTTTTTTTCCATCCTCTATTGTCTACAATTCAAAAAAATGCTATATTTCCAAGCTCCTAACAACTCCACCTCTGTCAATGTTTAGACATCTTCTATTGTCTACAATTCACTTGTCATTTGCTTCAACCTGCAAATACAAGGTCGTTAAAGTTAAATATGATACAAAAAGGCAATAAAACAAAGCTAAAATAAGCAACCTGCCAAAAAACTGGACAAAACTCGACGCGCTCGATAAATCTCGACACGACTCGACATGTAAGTGTTGAGTGTCGGATGAATCGATGTCTTCTAAAATAGACTGATATCGAGTCTCGATTGTGAATCTGACACAACTCAACATATAATTGTTGAGTGTCGGATGATGCATCCGACACTCGATGTCTT
>SNVD02007541.1:0-28668 GCA_013180625.2 Boswellia sacra
AAAGAAGCCAACTCACAATTCTGAAATCTTTGAATTTTCAAACAGGTAAAGGTCAACATTCCCTTGCTTGATGTGATCAAACAGGTACCTTCTTATGCAAAATTTTTGAAAGACTTGTGCACTGTGAAAAGAAAACTGAATGTGAAAAAGAAGGCCTTTCTAGCTGAGCAGGTAAGTGCTATTCTTCAAAATAATAATACGGTGAAATATAAGGATCCAGGTTGTCCTACAATTTCATGTGTTATTGGAGACCATAAAATTGAACAGGCTTTACTTGATCTTGGTGCTAGTGTGAATTTGCTTCCATACTCGGTTTTTTAAAAACTCAATCTAGGTGAGTTAAAATCGACTTCTATGACTCTTTTGCTTGCTGATAGATCAATTAAAGTACCAAGAGGAGTAGTAGAAGATGTATTAGTTCAAGTCGATAAATTCATTTTCCCAGTGGATTTTATCTTCTTTGACCACACAACCAGTAGAAGTCGCAATTCATCCTGTTATTTTTAGAGGCGTCCAATTCTACTACTTCTAATGCATTTGATTAATTGCAGGAAGGAGTCATGAAGCTTATCATTTGTGGGAACATTACATTAGAACCTTAATGTTTTTAATATGTGCAAACAACCAAATGAAGAAGAAGATGAAGTTGCTGAAGCCAATGTAATTGAATCTATTGTGGAAGATCACATCCAAAAAGGGAGTTCTTCTGACCCTTTGGAAACTTGTCTTGTGAATTCATTAGAATCAAGCATGAAATTAGAGTCTGTCTTTCCTATATATGCTCTTTATATTTGGATTGTGCACAGGGATGGAAAAAGGCTCAAAATCAAGATTGAAGGAATTTGGGCATGAGAAGCAGGAAAACTGAACTCCCAAGTAGAATTGAAGCCCCTTACCTTAAGGACTAAATATGCATATCTTGGGGAGAATCAGACTTATCCGGTGGTAATTTCTTCATCCTTCACATGCGAGCAACAAGGTAAGTTGATAGAAGTGCTTAAAAGGCATAAAAATGCAATTGGTTGGACTTTAAAAGATATACAAGGCATTAACCCTTTAATTTGCACACATAGAATACATTTAGAGGAAAATGCCAAAACATCTCAACAACCTCAAAGGAGATTAAATCCACACATGAAAGAGGTCATTAGGGCCGAAGTTCTCAAACTACTTGATGTGGGAATTATCTACCCTATTTCTGATAGTAAGTGGGTAAGCCCTACACAAGTAGTACCTAAGAAATCTGGCATCACAGTAGTTAAAAATGAAAAGGGGGAATCATTGCCAACTCGAGTCTCATCTAGTTGGAGGATGTGCATTGATTATAGAAAATTAAATGCTGTCACTAGAAAAGACCATTTTCCCTTACCTTTCCTTGACCAAATTCTTGAAAGAGTAGCAGGAAACCCCTACTACTGCTTTCTTGATGGATACCCAGGCTATTATCAAATTTCCATTGCACTCGAAGACCAAGAAAATACCACATTCACGTGCCCCTTTGGCACTTTTGCATTTAGGAGAATGCCTTTTGGACTTTGTAATGCTCCAGCTACTTTTCAAATATGCATGCTAAGCATTTTTAGTGATATGGTCGAGCATTGTTTAGAAGTTTTCATGGATGATCTAACTGTCTTTGGAAACTCTATTGATAATTGTCTTGGAAACTTAGAAAAAGTCCTAAAAAGGTGTGTAGAAAAAGGTCTTATTTTGAAATTGGAAAATACCATTTATATGGGTCACACTAGGCAGTTTCAGGAATTGTCTTAGGTCATGTGGTGTCTTCCAAGGTAATTGAAGTGGATAAAGCAAAAGTGGAATTAATTTCCCATTTGCCTCCACCAAAAACAGTTAAAGAGGTCCGTTCATTCTTAGGGCATGCTGGATTTTATAGGAGGTTCATAAGAAATTTTAGTGCTATATCTAAACCCCTTTGTAACCTCTTAATAAAAGATACTTCCTTTGAATGGACTCAAGAATGTCAAAATGCCTTTGATACATTAATTGGGCAGGAGGGCAAAACAAAAAGTGCAAATTGGATCTGAATCTCCGTTTGTAATTTTTTTTTTGTCCTTTATTTTATTTTATTTTTAGCATGTTATTTTATGAGTCTTTCAGGTCATCTCCCTTGAATAACAGAAGCTTCAGGTAATGTCTCCTATACTTTATCTCTCTACATTTAAACATTGAGGACAATGTTTCATTTAGTTGGGGGGGAAGGATAGTAACCATAAGTGGTGTCTTTGAAATTTTATTTTGTTTTTGCAAAAAAAAAAAAAAAAAAGCGAGTTAGTAATTAGATTCAGAGTGCGGTGTAAGAAGTTCAAATCCTCTTGAGACGCATTCTGGATCAGGAATGGAAGAGTAAGGAGAACCAGTTTGAACTCTTGAAACCCATTCTAACCAATTTGTCATGTTATTTTGATCTTGTAAACTCATTTTAGCTAACTTGATATTTTTTAGTCTTGATTTTTGAATTTTATAACAAGGAGGTCTTATTCATTTCACTTTGAATCATTCAAATCTATGAACTCTCAAAACCTTATCATTTAATAAATTGTGTGCTTATGTGCTCATTAAGCAAGTATCTATGAATCTTTCTTCACACACACACATACCTTGTTGCTGAGTTGTGGGGGTGGCAAATGAATGTTGTATATTTTGAGTTTTCTTTTGTTTTTGTTTTAGGATAACAACACAAAGGATGGGAAAGTTTAAAAAAAAAAAAAAAAAAAAAAGTGAAAAAAAAAGAAGAGAGCAATTGTGGATAAATTTGGTCTCGTATCCTCCTTAATTCGAGCAATTAAGCCCGAGGGGTGCCTCAACACCTAATACCCTAAGACCAACTGGTTTGGGAGCTATTGGCCCAAAGCTCGCTACAAGGATTAAGGAGAAAGCTTAATGGGATTGAACATTGCACTATCCACAAGTTTCTAAGCAAAAATAAAGCATCGGCAACCCGAGTCGTTAAGCTCGAAGGGGTGTCTTAACACCTAATGCCCTAAGGCCAACTGGTCTGGGAGTCATTAGCCTAAGGCTCGCTACGTGGGTTAAAGATGCATTCCTTAAAAAAAAAAAAAAAAGAAAAAAAAAGAAAAAATATATATATATATATATAAAATGAATAAATGGCCCCTACCTAAGGTTGTTAGCCTTAACAAATATTAGAACCGATATGGCTTCTTTCTAATAAGCCCCATAGTCATGTGTTGACTGAGCACAAAAGAAGGTTTGTGGATATCTTGACTGAAGGGTACACGAGTCATATAAAAAAAAAATATCAGTTGAGAGTTTGTTTATTTGGATAAAATCAAGGAGAGTACAATAATGACCACCTTGGATGTAAAATTCTATAAATCACTTCTAAATAATAACGCTTTAATTGCTAGGGACTAGCAATAAGCTAGTTCAGGGGTATGATGAACACTTAAATATGTATGTTTAATAAGAACTTAGTTCATCATATTGCATTAATAGTGTCATTAAATTCCTCAACTTAAGCATATTTGTAGCATTTGCATCTTTGGAATTAATTCCTCTTAATTTTGGCTTTGTTACAGGTTCGGTAAAATGGGCATAACTCTCTATTTATAGATCAGAATGGTGCAATTCTTAATGTTTTGGAAAGCTGATTCAATTGTATATAAGACTGCATTTCACAAGCATCATCAAATTCGGGCTATTAGTGGACCAAAATTGTGCTTGAAGTGAACCCATCTACAGTCTCGGCCCAGTCTGACCAGGCCTCAGTATTTGGACCTTATCTCTCAAAATACGTATCCAAATTGTGCAAATCAACATGTTCTAGAAAGCTGAGAGAAATATCTACAACTTTCATGAAGACATATGATTAAAATTCACAACATTTCGATGTCAAAATTGATGGTCAAATTCGGTGCCTAATGATCCCAATTGTCAAAGATATTTACAACTAATATTTGACAATTATGCCCTTGTAATTTGAAAAGTTTGCCCCTGGATGTATCTATAAATAGAGGTGCCTTGTGACCCATTAGGGCATCTTGGCCTTGGCTGGAACTTTTTGGCTTTGGCTAGGATCTTGTATTATGTTTTGTGTGTTTATGTTATTAATGAATTCCCTTTTTCTTGCATTTTATTTTCTTTCTATTATAATGTTCTTCTAATTTCTCTTTTGCTAAGGTGAAAGGGTGAAACCCTTGATATGAAATAAGGATTCTCTAACCCTTAATATGTGCTTAATAATCTTAATCTTATAATGTTTATTCAATATGATTTATATTTAATTTCTTAATCACTCTTGACACCACTCGTAAAGTGGAGGTCTTGATCCATTGTCGACAATCCTTGGCACATCAAATGCTTGGATTTTTTCTAGATGATGTATGGTTCTTCCTTACCGACCCGAATCTAGTTAGGAACCTTGATTTATTGTAGACATATGGTGATTGTCACATTGGATGCTTGAACCCATTTACAAGAAGTGGTATAAATATTGGTAACGAAACAAATATAATTCATATAACTAAAATGGGTTAATTATGCTTATTTGAAATATCAAGGGCGGATCCTCTAACCTTAGCCTTCATTGTTATTGTGTTAATTCCTATTGTATTTTAATTATTCTATTGTTTATGAACTTTTTATTTTATTTACTATGGTAGGTTCTACCACCTTATGAAATTGTTCTTTAATTTACTATGGTTGGTTATACCACCTATTTCCATGAATGGTTTTACCTCCTCTTGCTTTTTGTTTTATATTTGAACTGTCTCTTATACACATCTAGCCCATCTTAGCATACTTGTTGATCATATCATGCACATCTTTGATCAATCCATTCACATTTGCTTATCTTATTAATTTTGTAACGCTCAACAATCCCCTTCCTCGTGGATCGACCCCGGTCTCACCGGGTTTTATTACTTCGACACTCCTATACTTGGGAGGCAATCCTATTTTCGGATGTGTCACCATGCACTATGACTCAATCCACTCTCAAATCATCCGCTCGGTAATAATTCATCCCTCATACTCTCAAAACCAAGTTTCTTACCACCAATTGTGAGTCTACCCTCCAACAACACTTCTGTAGGAACCCGGTGTCATATATGAACACTTTAAGACTACGAATTAGCTTTTAGGACCAAGATCTTATGAACAGAAGATTTAAAATGTTGATTTGCTTTCTTACCAGTTCAGTTCCTATGCATGTATGAAAACTGCTTGAACGAGACGTGTGAGTGTCTTCAAATCACTGGATTATGTCAGATGAATGATGACATATGAAAAATGTCTTCATGAACAATAATTTATGAATAGTATTTCGTAAACAATACTAGTGGATAGTAATTGTGTGAACAATAACCAATGTATAGTGACAACTTGTTCCTTGTTCACTAGAAAAAACTCTCACGATACTGACCTTATTCATCCTTTTTATGCCTCTGTTAATCCTTGTCCCATTTTGACTAGTAAACCTAATCATATTAGACTTAGTCTAACTAATTTTTTGGGCTCTAGGACAAGTTGTCTTAATTATATAAGAATTTAATCATTAAGTCTTTAATTGGGCTTTTAACACTTAATTAGGTCTAACTCAATTTTGTATAGACTTTTAATTAATCACATTAATTATAAGTCCATTAATCAAATTAATTAAAATTGACCCAAATACTCCATTAATTAATTAATCAAATTAATTAAATAATTAGCCCATTTATTAGTCAAATATATTTAATTTAATACATAGGCTTTATTCTCTAGTAAACCTAATTCAATTAAATAAATAATTTCTCAAGTCCAATCCTTGTTTAGACAATTTATATCAGCCACCCAGAGGACTTTGATAGATATATTTAATTACAAGTTCCAATAAGTTTGACCTAGTACCTTGTTATCTTATAATTATAGTCGGCCTCACTTATTAACTTTAGTCCATTCCACTGTAGGTCCAAATCTGCACTCTTGAATTAAATACTCTTTACATAAAGCTTAATAATTTAATTTGATTAAATTATTTCTTTAAGCCCTATCCATTGAATATCAGGTTTACATAACTATCCTTTATGGAATACTAATAATTAGAGCTAGGTATGATTTACCCTGTTATCCCTCCAATTACATCTTAAACCCTTGATACCAGTTTTGCAACATTTAAATGAGTTGAGATTTATTAAAATAAATCTCAGTTTAATAAACAACTTTCATTTAACACTCGGTCAAGATTCTCTTAAATAAAACATTGTAAAACCATCAAGGTGGTATTCTACAATCCTTTCGGAGTCATGAATTCCATATCTATGATATAGTGTCTGCTTATATACAAATCTTACAATCCCAGCTGGCCAAGTTATTGACCTTACTCTTTTAGATCTCACTTTTTATTCTAGTCAAAGACCATAACTTATATACTAGAGGTATACTACCTACTCAAGATTAAGGTAGAAATACTTTTAGTGCTCAGGTGTAGAAATGCACATTCGGTCACGGTATTTCCACCAAATGGATAATTTTTACGTGGTCTATGTTTAATGCATTCATAATGCATAAGTATCTTTGTCCTGAAGTCTCCACTTCAAATGGTTAGAGACTCAACATTTCCTTATTGAAGACAAACGATATAACAACCTTGTCCAAACAAAGTGCCCATTTTTTGTTTATAGGTCGTGAACTATTTTTGAGCTATGATAAATTTCTATGTCTCAGATATATCTTGTCTCAAATATGTACAACAACTTTGTCAATGTACAAGCTATCGAACCTTTAGTCACTGATACCGTCATACTTGGATAATTTATAAATAATAACTTTTAGTTATTTATAACAATAATGTTTACATATTATAAGAAAACATCCATACTCTTAGGGTAGATCTCTAACAACTTCACAATCTAAATCTTCATAAATAGGTTTGCTACCATCAACACAGATCTACCTAACCATCTCCTCGACCACATCTCAAAAACGAGTTCCCTATCATTAATGCAGGTCTACCCGATTCAACCAACACCATGTCATCTCAAAAGCATAAGAAAAAAATTCAAGAGTAAAGTAAACATGGAAATAAAGGTTAGAATAGTAATAAAGTAAAACAAGGAACATAAGAATGAAGCAAATGATGGATGTCACTTATGAATTTGGTGGCATTGCTTATCATACGGTCAGAGAGATTAGGACACCCATTTATGAGCTAAATGGTGTCCTTCACATTTCAACTGACTAAAAATAAAACAACTGCCTAGAGTTTAGACAGCATCCAAGGTTTGAAGAATGGGACAATCACTTATAGTATGGGCAATATCCAAAATAAAGGTGAAATGAAAAACCATCCAATTCATGGATGGTGTTCATAATTAAAAATGGGATAGGCACTCATGATTCAATGGCATCCTAAAGTGAAGGAAAATGAGATGACCGTCCATGACGTGGATGGCATCCATAATTTGAAAATAAAGAATGAGGGCGATAATTAAATGAACATAAAGTAAAATGCTGTAAAAATAAAAGATGATAATTAGAACAGACATGAAAATAAAGAGCGATAAAAATAAAAGACAGCAATTAAAATAAATATAAAAATAAAGTGTGATAAAGTAAAAAGGCGCCAATTAAATGGGCATAGAAAGTAAGGTTCAATAAAGTAAAAAGACAATAACTAAATAAGCATAAAAAGTAAAATACCATAAAAGAAAAACGACGATAAATAAAGGGCATAAAAATTGGAGTGCACCGAAAGTAAAGACAATAATAATGTCAATAATTAAAAAAAAGACAAAATAGTAAAAGGCAACAAAAATAATTAGCCATGAAAGCAACAAAGGCAATAATAACGATAATACTTAATAGGAGACTAGGGCGAGATGGAAGTTAGAGTGGTGGCTTCCCTTCAAGCAATATTGATCCACCACCACTCAATTAAATTGATCTTCATATCAAGCATAAATAAATATAAAATCATGCAATGCCAAATAAAAAAGAAGAGGCAAAAGTGATGAATATGAAAGGAAATATGGTGATTTGCTACTAGGCTTTACCAAATACTGCGAAATGGTAGTATCTTGTGTGGACAACGCTCTTGAGATCTTACAAAACACTCAATAGAAGGGATTCTTGAATATTTTTGGTTGAAAAATGGGTTGGAAACACGTAAGAAATAGGTTGAATATTAGAAAATGTGTTAAGAGGGCTGAAATGGCAACTGTTTGTGCAAGGCTCGTAATTCAAAGAGAATGAAACTTATCCCAAAAATGAAATCGAGCCCAAATTAATGAAAGAGCGGGCGAGTGTGTGCGTGTGTGTGACTACGCACTTGGGCATGCAGCCTACACACACACACGTGTGGCTACACATGCTCCTCTCCTCATGCTTCTCTTTTAGGCGCCCATTCATTCTTTTCGAGTCAAGATGTTTTCTTCATGCACAAGCCATCCTTCGACACGTGCAATGCAAAGTCTGGCTGCTTCAGGCACAGTGAACTTCTTTCAAGTGTGCCATATTTTTACACGCGCATGCATGCAAGTATGCCCACGTGCAGGTAGTACGCACGTGTGCATGTAGGCTACACACGCAAATAATTTCTTTCAAGCACAAACAACTTGCTACATGCGCAGTCCATCTCCTTTACACGTGGGCGTTTCTGTTTTGGGTTGTTTTCCTGCTATTGGGCTTTGTGTGTTAAGGATTTTTGTAAAATTTCAATGCTTTTTCTAACAAAATTTCGTGCTTACAAAAGGCGTTTGATTAGATTAGGTATATCACGGTGAAATATTATTGAAATTAATTCGATTAATTTAAATTAAATTAAATTTTATAACTTATAATTATTTTACTGTATATTATTATTTTATTTGTTTTTTTTGTGTATTTATATATATGATTACCATTTTTGCGCTTCATCCGTTTAAGTTAACGACCAAATCGAAGCCTCATGGGGTAAATTGAAATTTTTAAAAATCAAGCTTCTGTTTTATTTAGACCTTACCTCAGAGGGTAACTTGGAAGTTTCCATTAAAAAAATTTAACATTTGTTGGAGGGTCATTGGACCACCTCCAGAGGTGGTCACTGGCTACAACTTCAAAGGCACATTTGACAACATCGCCTACACTACCACGATCATTGGAGGGTAATCTATCCATCCACAGTGGTTGTAACGCAAACTTTCTAACTAAACGTCATTGTCTTTTACTACAAAATGCCATACATTTTGTCGTTACAACCACTCTAGATAGATACATCGCACACTGACAATCATGCTGGTGCCAGTGGCGTCATCGGACAAGCCTTTAAAGTTGTCATCAAGGACCACCTCTGGCAGTGGTCCGATGACTCCTCCAGCGATAGTTTTAATGTTTTAAATTAAAATAAATAATTAAGAATTGATAATTATTAATTAAGTATAATTTTTTAAAAAATGAAGGAATTTTGTAATTTTATTTTTCTAGGGAGTATATTTTAGATATTTCCTATATCAAAAGTAGAAGCAAAGTCTCCAAAAGCAGGGAGCCTTTTTACTTTTAAGATCCTTTATGAATCAAGATATATATATATATATATATATATGAATGTATGTGTGTATTACAACAATTTCTTTTTGAAGCAAGTTGAGAAACAGCCCCGAACACCCTAAATTGTTATTGCTGCAAAAGAAAAAAATGCTTTTTTTCACAACAACCCCAAATTGGCCCAATATGACATAGTGCATAGAATTTTTTTAATTTAACTTTTAGAATAATCAGTTTTATATATTTCGAAAAAGATCACCAATAACAATCGCAACAAAACAATGTGAACTTTTTCTCTCTTTTGAGCAATTAAAAGAGTTAGCAAAACAAGAAATGATTACTAAACAATAGGCACGTATAAATCACAAATAAATCTACAATCAATTTTAAATTAAGAAACCAAATATAAAAAGCCATGACATCATTGGTTATAAGAGTTGGAAATGATTTGAGAGTTGGTTTGGAATCTCTCTATTAACATACGGAAGAGAAGAAGAGCAGATATGACTACCCAATCTCCACAACTGCCTCTCTTGCCTTTTCATTTCGCTTAGTGGCAATGAAGATTTCGCGAGTTTGGTAGAAGGCAGAGAGAACGGAGAGGGCTCGATTGGGAGGGAACCATTCACAGGTTTGGAGGAGGATTTCGAATCCATGTATGGCAGTGGTGAAGGTACTAGTGACCCGTGTTGCTGGATGTTGATGGTCGGATGTGGCTAGGATTTTGGGTTTGTTGTGGTGGTGAAAGGATTTTTTTAGGAGTGGCTTTTATGGATTAAATTTGTTTTGGAGGTGATTTGTAAATTTTTTGTTCTTTTTTAATTGATTTCAATTATTTAATTTAAGAATTTTTTGAAGGACATTTTGGTAATTACAAAGATTTTGGATGAAAAATAATATCATCGAACAACCAAAGTAATAGAACGGTGTTCCATGATGAATTTCAAAAAACATAGGGTTGTCTCTTACAAAAGTGCAAAAGATATTTTTCCATCATAATAAGCCAAAAGGTGGGGGTAGTTTGGAAAATTTTTCATTATGAATTCATGAAATTAAAGGAAACATAAGATATGAAATTAAAGGAACATACTCATGATTGACAATTTAACCCCTATTTAATATAAGAATGAGAGTTGGCGAGTTGATTAACGGGGGTCAAATAGAATTACTCAAACTAAATAATCAACTTTCATAAATTAGAGGAGATAACCAAATGGAGATGGTTTTTGTAATATCCCAAATTTTGTAAATGATCATAACCTTATTATATTACAATATATATGTATTATTGTATGTGTGTGTGTTCATAAGAGTATGAAATGAATTAAATTATTGGAGGGTCTAATTGAAACACTAAGGAAGTTAAGGACTGAAATGAATTTGTCCTTGCATGTTTATTTATATAAGGGAGCAGCCTCTAGAAAATTCACTTCATCCCCTTTTTGCCTAAAAGTTTCCAGCCCTTTTCTCTCTCATCTCTCCATAAAAATTGCTAAGGATTCAAGGAGGAAGAAGCAAGAAGAAGGAAAGAAAGAGGTGAAATTCAATTCCCTCTTTAGAATCCTTATATTATTTCATGTATATTTGAAAGAATTCATTGTGTTATAGCATGAGCTAAGGTGTTTGGTGTCAAGAACACTTAATAATTTATTTGGCAACAAGATTTGGTGTGAGTTATGGGAAAACTAAGTAGATTGGATGAGGATTTAGAGTTTAGAAATGAGATTTGAGCTCAAATTTTGTAGGGCCTTTACACTGAGCAGTATGGGGTAAGAAAATTCCTAAAAAATCTAGTGTTGTTTTCTAGCTTTAAAAATTTTACTCGATAAACTAGACATGTAATGAGTTTATAGAATTTTGAATCATTCAAAAATTCGAAGGATGTGATTTATGGTAAATCTTTGAAGTTGCTAAAAAGAATTTGAACCTCCCCTGTTTTGAAACAAAGTATAAGGAGCAAATTTTGATTCAGGGACTTATCATTCATAATAATCTCTAATTTTTGGTGTGCAAGATCTTGATTATGTCTACTTTTGAACTGGAAAATTTCAATCTTTTTGAAATTTTTCTTGAATTGTTATGGTTTTTCAAATTAGGGTTAGTGAAACTGAAAATTTCGAACTTCAAAACAGAGCAAACAAATTAAATTACTTTTTTACGGATTGAACTTCTTAAAAAGGTGTGATTTTTGATAAGATGACTTATATTTGTCTCTATTACTATATTGGAAAGTCTTGTGAAGAATTGATTATTGATAAATTTTATAAAGTTCTTCAAAGTAGTGCTGTGCAATTAAAAGACTTGTAGACAGAATTTTAGTATGGAAAAAATTAAGAGATTTCAAGGGGCATATGGCCTCATTTTAATCCAAGAAAAATCATGGGATATAATATATGTGCTTACTTGAGTCCCATGAAATTTGGTGATAATTGGGATAAGTATCCCCATACTACAATTATCCAACCAATGTATGGTGTTAAATTGTTAGTGAAAGCATTTGGTTGGTTGAGTGTTTGCTAATCCTTGAGAAATTTAATGATTTCTAAGTGGAAATCAGGATCAAGGAGTGAAGAAATCAAGTAAGTAGCTAGACCCCTTCTGAGAACACAACGGATGTTTTATTTACAATGAGATGTATTGATTCCATGTGATTATGAATGTACATGAGTTATATTTGGTTAAACTACTATGAACGTGACTTAAACGTAAATATGAATGTTGCCATGTGCATGTGAACTTTAGTGTGAAATGGCATGAATAATGAATGCCTATAAAGTACTATGTGTATGAAAATGCCATGAATGTGTTATGGATGGAAATTTGAATGGGACCATGAACACTTGGGCTTTGATTTGTAATGGCATGATTATGATCAAGGGTTGAATCATGAGATCTATTGGTACCACACACTTGTGGTGTATGTAAGTTATGTTTTGCTCAAACTTTATGATTGTGAAATACGGGAAAATTGAATGTGATTATGTGTATGTGAATTTTGGTGTGGAAAGGAATAAGAGACATTTCTATTAAGATTATATGTGTATGTGAAAAATGGAATTCATGCCTCATGTACGAGGACACTCAACTTCTCTATGTGGTAGGCAATATGTGATTATGCGGTGTGTAAGAATATGTGTATGTGTTAAGTCAAATATGTGTATGTGTTAAGTCACCGACAGCGATATGTAACAAATGACTAGTGGCCTAAGCAATATGTCATCGACGACGATAGTAATGGATGACATATTTCCTGAAATGAATTAATAAGAAATATATGTCACCGACGGTGATACATGACAGGTGACTCATGGCCACCTGGTTAAACCATTGATGACGATGCATAACAGATGCTATATCCCTTGAAAATGATTGTGAAAATTGTGTCACTGACGGCAATACATAACGGGTGACCGGTGGCCTACGGGTTGTGCCATTGATGGTGATACATAACATATGGCAAACTCCTGAAAAACGATTATTGTGAATACATGTCACTGACAGCAATACATAACGGATGATGAGGCCACTTGGATAAACCATCGACGACGATACGTAATGAGTGGTATGTCCCTCTAAATATGTTTTGCATAATACATGTCATTGACGGACATATATAACAGATGAGATATTGTGAATTGTGTTACTTGAAAAACCTACCATGAGTGATTGTGTAGTGTCCTTAAAGTTTGTACTCTAAATGTGTTTGAAGTGAGCAATGCAATCTTTTAAGGCATATGAGTTAAGTAAATGGCCATGAATGAAAAATATAGTTATAGTGTCCTCAAGATACACTCCAATGTGAATAAAGTGTGTTATAAATGTTATTAAATTGTGCTAAGTAGGACACTTGTGTTGTGGAAATAAAGCAAATGACTTGAGTGTAGTGGGCAAGTAAGAGATTAGTGTTAGAGCGCCATGATGGGTGTGCAGGAGCGCAACCTCCGTGCTTCAAAAACCACCTGAGGCAGAAAGTTAGCGTTGGAGTGCGATCCTGTGCAAACCCTTTTTGTTGAACAGGCGTTTAGAACAAAAACTTGGCGCAACACCTCGTAGGAGCGCGACCCATGTATTTTGGGGCACTATTTAATTGACTTGTGGGTGAAGAAATGATTACTTGTTTAGTAAGAAAGGAATGCGTATCATGTTTATTTGATTTATTCCAGCATGATTCATCTTTATATTATAGTTCTAGCAGCTTACTGAGTAATATACTCATTAGTCTGTTGTGAACCTTAGGTGAACGTTAGATTACTGGGTTTTGAAAGACGTTTGGCATAGCGACACTAAGTTCCCTTGGCAACCATCGTACCGTTGCAACAATGGCAATTTTTTTGCATGTCATTGGCTTTGATTGTTTTTGAATTAGAAATGTACATAATATGATTTCATGGTTGACAATATGGGAACTTTGTGAAATTTTGGATGTTGATTCTAATACAAAGATGATATTTTCCCATTTATTGGGTGTACGAATGCTTAGATTCATATTCTATATCATTTAAGGATATAGGGTGTGACAGTTGTTTTCAAATTTAGCAAGTTCAATTCTTCTTTTTTGGGTTCTCTAGCCAACTTTAATTTAAAGGACAAAAAAATACCATTTCATATGAATTGTAAAGGCATGAAATACGCTGCGTATTTCATGCCTTTGTACGCTTATTATAGGCTTGTCAAGTCACGCTTGTTAACTCCTCAATTGCCTATGCAATAAGGAAAAGAAAAATGGTTGACAAAATTTTAGAACACCCTCTCTAAACTTTGTTATACACTTATTAACCCATTTTTTATTAATTACAAATCAATTTATTTTAATCATTTAGGTTTTTAAATAGAAGAAAAAAAGTTTTGAATATTCATATTACAAACTAAGAAGGCAAAGAAAATGTTTTTGCCTTTTAAATTTAATCCTCAATAGAAACAAGGAAGAAAAGCTTTTTGAGTGGCTTCATCCTCCCATTAAAGGTTTTTCCACCAGTCTTTGTATCCATGAATAACGATTTGACGACCCAAAATTAAATGGGAGCCTTTTAAAACAATTAAATTTGATAACAATTAAAGCCAAATACGCAACATAAATTAAAGAGTACACTCAAATGTGAAAACAGTCAAAGCCAAATGAACAACATAAATTAAAGAATACACGCAAATGTGAAAACAATCAAAGCCAAATGCACAACTTAAATTAAAGAGTACACTCAAATGTGAAAACAGTCAAAGCCAAATGCACAACAAGAAATGGGGTACCTCATGATTTGGACTGGGGAGGTACTGAAATTCAGGTACAGTAATTCATTCTCTTAACCCTTGTAATGACTCAAAACCGTGTAACAAGTCTGAAGAAAAGTCATAACAAGCACCATGGTTGCTGCAATCAGGGCAATTATAGTCCAGGGACTTTCAAAATATGTTGTTTTAAGTTGAGCCATCCAAACACGGTAACTTCTTTTCGTATGTTCCTCCCGGATTTCTTCTAAGATCCCACCATACTTGTATTCAAAATCAACCGTGTTATCAATTCTTAACCCTTTGAAGAGTTCAATTACCTTTTCATCACCGTCAATCTGATTGTGGAGTATTCCTCTGACTCGCAGGTCCCTCGTCATCACGCCACGTCAGTAACACATAAGCACATTATCTGCCACGTCAGAGAACGTCGCCCTGTGTCACCCACGTCATCAGCCACGTGTCAGACACGTCAGCACCACGTGTCCCGACAGCGCCACCTCACCACATTTTTTTGAAAATATAATTTGGCCCCTATAATTTTGGGTAATTACTTCTGGCCCTATGAGTTTCTAAAACTTTCAGTTTAGTCCTTGAAGTTTTCAATTTAACCTTGAGATTTCCAAGCTTAATATTTCTTGCACAAAAAGAATTTTTGAGCCTCGAAAGAGGCTATTCCACCATTTTTTACTGTTCTAGAAGCAACGGTGAGCTCGGATTTTTGAAATTCTATTTCAATTTTAGTCAATTAATTTTTCTAAAATGGAAGAATCATCCAGGGCTATGATTAAGTTGACTGCTACCAACTACACACTATGGAGGCCAGAATGGAGGATTTCCTTAGTTGTAAGGATCTATATGATTTATAAAATTCAAAGGATAGAGACTTGAGATTGAGAAAGAGACAGAATGGAAGAAAATAAATAAGAAATGTATCGGTCAGATTAGACAATGGATCGACCATAGTGTCTTCCACCATGTAGCCAAGGAAACGGATGCATATTCTCTCTGAACAAAATTAGAGAGTATGTATCAGGCCAAGCCAGCACGAAACAAAACCATCCTGATGAGACAGCTTGTAAACTTGAAGTTGCGGAGTGGAACTCCCGTAGCAAAGCACACAAGTGAGTTCCAGAATTTGGTAAATCAACTATCAGCAGTAGAGCTACATCTTGGAGATGAATAACAAGCTCTCCTACTTCTCAGCTCCCTTCCAGACTCATGGAAGATGTTGGTAGTTTTCCTCAGTAATTCAGCCCTCGGTGGCAAACTTACCTTGTCAATGGTTAATGATGCCTTGATGAATAAAGAGGCTAGAAGAAAAGATGCAGACGCCAGTCAAGATGAAGCCAACATCATGGAGAATCGTGGGAAGACAATCTCGAGGTGATCAAGACTAGAAGAGAGGTAGAAGCAAAAGTAGAGGCAGGTCAATAGACAGAAGGGGCAAGTCAATAGATGGGCGGAGACCCACGTACAAATGCTATCACTGTGGTAAAGAGGGCCATCTAAAGAAAAATTGTCGCAGTCTACGAAAGCAAAACCAGGAGAGTTCATAAGCACAAAGCAACAAAGAGCCACGAGTTACAGTTGTAGAAGATGTGACCATTTGTGCAGAAGAGACATGCTTTCACACAGCAGACCAAGAAGTGGAATAGGTGATAAACACAGTAGCTTTCTGCACGTCACTCCATGCAAAGAGATTTTCACCAAATACAAAGCAGGAGACTTTAGCATAGTGAAGATGGGAAATAATAGCACCATCAAAATTATGGGAATTGGCGATATTCAATTCCAAACAAACATTGAATGTATAATAACCTTGAAAGACATTCATCACGTGCCAGATCTTTGATTTAACTTGCTCTCGGTAAAAGCTTTTGATCAGCAAGGCTATGAGAGCTATTTTACTAATGGTACCTGAAAGATGATGAAGGGAGTCATGGTGGTCGCTCGAGGAAAATTGTGTGACAATCTTTACAAGACTCATGTAAAGATAAACGGAGAAAGCATTAATGTAGCAGAACACATGGTCTCTGATTACGCCCAAAATATACCGCGGTTATTGTAGTATAAGTTGAGGTGTCGTATCCACAAGGAGGCTTTCGGCAAAATAGGTTGGTAAAACAAAAATATTAAAAAGATAACAAAGATGTAAAATTTAACTTTAAAGTGATTGGTTCTAAAGATATTACAATATTTAATAATTGAAAACAATCGATGGTAATTAAGAGGTAAGGCATCGAGAATCATTTATATGTTTTGTAAATCTAATCCCCACTTTGATTCAACAATTATAACTCAATTGAAAGTTTCACATCCCAAACAATCAATCGGAAAATATGTATAGTATAGCACAATTAATAAACACATGTATTTGATATGCATAAACTCTTTACAAGTA
The DNA here is from genome assembly GCA_013180625.2 of Boswellia sacra. Taxonomy (NCBI): domain Eukaryota; kingdom Viridiplantae; phylum Streptophyta; class Magnoliopsida; order Sapindales; family Burseraceae; genus Boswellia; species Boswellia sacra. Next base: position 17,108 of record SNVD02007541.1, read on the forward strand.
ATATTTATCAACAACATTCATCCTTACAAGTTATCCAAGAGCGACAATATATCACATGACAATATTGCAGTAAAAGATTAACTCATAAAACGAAACTACCAGTAACAATTATAATTCAACACGAATCACATAAAGAAAGCATGACTGAATTTATATGAAATTGAGAAGTATAATTTCTGGATTTAAAAAGAAATCACAAGATGAGAAAGAGTTTAAAACATAACAAACATACATACTTTATAGCCCTTGAGGAAGAATCAAAGTGGAGAAGTAGACAAACTACACATATAATTTCATCTCTAGCCTTACCAAGAGTTCTAGCCTAACTTACAATTCATTCCCATCATTTGTAAAGAGAAATACAAGAGAGAATTGTAATACACAATGATATAATGAAATTCTCAGCCTTCCCCATTCAACTCCTCAAGTTGTCCTTATATAGGTGATGAAATGGAACTATTATACCAAACTTTCTACCAATTCTTCCACATTTTCGTCTACCAAACTTTTTATCAACTTGCAGCACGTTTTTGACTTTCAAATTGATTGAATTGAGCTTTGTGGTAAACATGCAAGTTGTAGCATTTTGTCTCAGCTTTCCATAGCCACTGGATTCATGCAATTTTGACAAGTATTCTCTGAGATATGGTCCAAATACCGAACATTGGTCAACTTTCCACCAAACCTTCCACATTTTCGGCCACCAAACATTCCACCAACTTGTAGCAGATTTTTGACCACCAAACTGATCGAATTGGGCTTTCTGGTAAACATGAAAGTTGTAGCATTATGTCTTAGCTTTCCATGGCCACTGGATTCAAGCAATTTGGACAAGTATTGGCTGAGATATGGCCCAAATACCGGACATGGGTTGGGCTGAGCAACAACTACAATTTGGTTTTCTTGTGTCTCAATTTCGGCCCATCAAATGTTGGATTTGGGCTTTTGATTGTTCTTCAACTTTGTGTAAGATTGAGTCATGTTGCTCCAGGTTTAAGAATCTCTTCATTTTGATCCATAGATTGAGAGTTATGTCCATTTTATAATCCTGCAAAATGATTTCCATTAGTCACAATTTAGGGACAACACTTTATTTCAAGATAAAGACTAAAGAAAATGCAAAAGAAATGAAACAAATATAAAAAAGGCATAAGCAAAATAATTATGCTAAAATATCATAAAAGTTTTATAATATTGACCAATTAACATTAATTATTTATGCTTAATAGTGCACTTTAATGCGTTTATCACAATCCCCTGCCAGCTTATTGCTAGTCCCTAGCAATTCAAGTGTCAATGAAATATGAAGAACTACTTCAGCATTTCAAACAAAATGTCAATTCAAGATCACGATTGCTATAAAGGTTATTTCAATCATAACTTCCAAAACTGAGTACATGTGAATCAAGCCAAAACCTTCTTACCACGAACCACAACACATATAGCCTTGAAAATTACTCCATGTAAAAGCCTCAACTCCATATCCTCACGGGTAAATAACTGTTTAAAAAGGCTAAGATCTTTCTCATGGAGTTGGAAAACAGATAAGCACTCAAGAAAAGGTCACATTTAAGGACAGACATACAAACTAACATTGATCCAAAGATAGGAAAATCAACTGCTTAGAATACCATTCTTACAACATACCAGCTTTAGGACTTCATTCATCTTAAATGAACAAAAATAAATAGAGCTTGATGAGCAAGACTGCTTCATAAAACTTATGTCTTCTAAGCTTGAATGAAGACATTATTGAAATGAACTGACTTCTCTTTTTTTTTTTTTTTTTTAATGTCTTCTAAACTTGAATGAGACATTATTGAATCGAACTTACTTTTTTTTTAACTTTTTTTTTCTTTTGTTTTTTTTTCTTTTGTTCTTTTTTTTTTTTACAAGAATTGAAATTTCATTTTGAATCGTCCTTTAGCTGAACAATCAAATAATCCCTCAATCTGAGAAATGACACTCTAAACAAAGATTAATCAATTCAAAGGATCAATAAAAGTTTATAAGCTGTTTTCTCAACCTCTCCACTCATTCACAAAAGATATGTGAGATTAAAAAAATGTAAACTTAAACATGGGAATTCTCTTGGCTATATACGTTGAATCATCCATCTTACCACAAGGCTTATCATTGTACTCAAAATAATTTCAGAAATCAGTCTTTGATAACCTAAATAGAAAAGATGACTCAAATCAACAATTTTGAAATCATACCTAGATAGAAAAACAAACTCATTTACACAAGAATTACCGAGAACACATGCAATAAATAGCTGTGCAAGAAATACAACTTAAAAATAAAAACAAATCAACTAGTTAGAATGCGTTATCAAAAGGTCAAAACTATCCTCCCTACTCTGCCATTCTTGATCTAATAGATCCAGAATGCGTCTCAAGAGATAATGAACTCTTTACTCCGCCATTCTTAGACCAATAGATTTTTTTTTTTTTATAATACAATGCAAAATGTGACATATGTCTACTATCTACCCCCAACAAGATCGAAACATTGTCCTCAATGTTTAAATATAGAAAGAGAAAGTATAGGAGACATCACCTGAAGCTTCATTTATTCAAGAGAAACAAACAAACCAGAAAGACACTGAATCAAAAGAAAAATGCTGTGAACAAAGCCAGGAGTAAGAAAAGTTACAAACGAAGTGACAGATCCAATTTGCTCTTATTGCTCATTCCCACAAACCAGTCAATTTGAGATACTTCAGGGTCAAGTTCAGAAACAAAAGCTTGCAATTTATCAATTAGTTCCTCGGCAGTTGAGGCAGAAACAAGGATCCGTTGTGCTGATTGTGAGATAAATCTCTGCTCCACAGCTTGATTAACAAAACACAATAAACAATCAAAGAAATTATTGACATTCAACAAACCTATGGGTTTCTGGTGGATATTGAGTTGGGCCCAAGAGACAACTTGAAAGATTTCTTCCATTGTTCCAAAACCTCCTGGTATAGCAATAAAGGCATCTGCATTTACAATCATACGAGCTATGCGTTCATGCATGGATGATACCTGTAATTCCTCTCCAACTGTTTTCCCAGTGATGTTAACTAAAGGTTTAGGGATAATGCCTAAAACTTGACTTCCTCTTGAGTATGCAGTTGTTGACACACACCCCATTAACCCACGATTACCTCCCCCATAAACTAAATGAAGTTTTCTCTCAGCTAAAACCTTACCAAGATTATGAGCTGCTTCCATAAAAGCTATATTCTTACCAGGCTGAGATCCACAAAATACACAAATATTTTTGAATTGACGAGCTGAGGTTCCCTCCATTTTGATACAACTCACTAAGTATATACAAATGAAGAACATGAGATGTATTTATAGAATCCAAAAAGGTATTACAATAATGACATCTATATAGGTAGCTCAACTGCTTATTTGAAAAACGTGAAAGATAAAAATAAATAAAATAAAATAAAAGTAGGCATTCAAAAATAACGGCAAGCATGCATATGTACAGGTAGTTGTGATTGTGGCTCACATCTTCCTCTGGTTTTACGTCCAGTAACGGCTTAAACACCTTCTATGAGTTGGGGATATGCTTCCCATCCAATTTTCTTATAAATTGGCAAACAGGGTCGTTTTGAGTCAGATTCCCGAGACTATAGCGTTCTCGCTCTTCTCGAAATTGTGTCCATAATCTTAAAATCTCTCGATGCACAAGTCCACAAGAATGCGTCTCAAGAGTCAACAAGACATTATCTAGAGACTCTTTACTCAGTCCATCCTTAATGAACTGAATCTTATCTTCTCGATTTACAGACACATATCCTAAAGAGCGAGATCGCTTGTTACAGGTCCATCGTGCACATTTGTGACAAACTTGTAATTTATTTGCTCTCCGTTTTTTTGAATAAGAGCTTTTACCCAAACCAGGCATAAAAGAAACAAGAGTTTTTGAACATTCACCAGATAATCGGACTTTGGCTTTAATTAACCATCGTACATCAATAGGTAAACCCATAAGCATCAATAATTTTAGCCTCTCAAACCGTGCTTTGTAAATTTTGATTAATGCATTTGGAGGAAGAAAAGGAAAATGTTTATGAAGATTTGAAAGAATCGTATCCATTTTGAAAGAAAAGATGAATGCACTTTTTTTTTTTGGGTTACAGTTTTTAGGGAACTGGAAAACCGACTTAAATAATCACGGAGTACCGTATCCGCCACTTAACCGGGAAATGAATAAAAACACGCAAAAGAAAATAAAAAAAACAGAAATTATAGGACAAACATATAATAAAACCAAGACAACGAGTTAATGAAAGCAAAAATAAAGTCAAGATATGGTACAGAAGTCAAGATATGGTACAGACAGATAATAAAAGCAAAGACAACCAAATAATAAAAGCAAAAACAAAGTCAAAATATGGTACAGACAGATCAGACAGATAGAACCTGATTAATTACGATAGACAGGAGGCACAAGAGAGATCTCCTCGAGACACATAATTTGGCTTTCCCTTTCCACATAATTTTTTAATCGTTGCCCATTAACTTTGAAAATTCGCCCATCGGTGGGGTCCTCAATCTCCACCGCTCCATTGGGAAAAACGTGCTTTACGACAAATGGCCCAGTCCATCGAGATCTCAACTTTCCAGGGTGTAAATGCAATCGAGAATCATAAAGATAAACCCGTTGATTTAGCTCAAAGTTTTTCCTCAAGATTTGTTTGTCATGAGCCGCTTTCATCTTAGCCTTGTAGATCTTGGAGTTGTCATAGGCATCATTCCGCAATTCTTCTATTTCTGATAATTGTAACTTTCTTTGAAGACCTGCAACACTCAAATCAAAGTTAAGGGCTTTAACAGCCCAATAAGCTTTATGTTCTAACTCAACAGGTAAATGACAAGCTTTCCCATAGACAAGGCGATATGGAGACATTCCTAGGATAGTTTTGTAAGCAGTGCGGTAAGCCCATAATGCATCAGAAAGGTGTAAAGACCAGTCTTTGCGATTCGGGTTAACAATCTTTTCTAGAATCTGCTTGACCTCCCTATTTGCGAGTTCAGCTTGCCCATTTGTCTGTGGATGGTATGCGGTGGAAATCTTATGAAGAACACCATACCTACGCATCAAAGCTTCAAAAGAACGGTTACAGAAATGTGTCCCTTGGTCACTGATGATGACACGTGGCGTACCATACCTAGACAACACGTTTTCTTTTAAGAATTTTACCACGGTTGTGTTATCATTAGTACGACAAGCCACAGCCTCCACCCATTTGGACACATAATCAACAGCTAGAAGAATATAAAGATAACCAAAAGATGCTGGAAAAGGTCCCATAAAGTCAATACCCCAACAGTCAAATACCTCAATAACAAGAATAGGGCTAAGAGGTATCATATGATGGCGAGATAAAGCACCCAACTTTTGACATTTTTCACACGAACGACAAAAATTGTTAGTATCTTTGAACAAAGTAGGCCAATAGAGTCCACACTGTAAAACTTTTGCGGAAGTCTTTTTAATTGAGAAATGACCACCACAAGCAGCACTATGACAAAAGTTTAAGACACTAGCAATTTCATTGTCAGGAATGTAACGCCGCATAATTTGATCAGCGCAATATTTGAAAAGATAAGGATCATCCCAATAAAAATTACGTACCTCAACCAAGAACTTACGCTTATCTTGTACACTCCAGTTAGATGGAACTTCTCCACAAACCAAGTAATTTACAATATGTGCATACCAAGGTACTTGGCTTACAGTGAAAAGATGTTCATCTGGGAAATCATCTTGAATGGGTTGAATTTGGTGGAATCATGGAACTCAAGACGAGATAAATGATCTGCTACAACATTTTCAACACCCTTCTTGTCCTTAATGGTTAGATCAAATTCTTGCAAAAGAAGAATCCACCTAATTAGACGGGCCTTAGCATCCTTCTTAGAAAAAAGGTACTTAAGAGCTGCATGGTCAGTAAACACAGTAATAGGTGAACCAATTAAATAAGAACGAAATTTGTCCAAGGCAAAAACAACAGCTAATAATTCCTTTTCAGTAGTAGAATAATTCATTTGAGCATCATTCAAGGTCCTACTAGCATAGTAAACTACAAAGGGTTTGCCCTCCCTTCGTTGACCAAGGACTGCTCCTACAGCATAGTTACTGGCATCACACATAATCTCAAATGGAAGGTTCCAATCAGGTGACTGCATAATGGGAGCGCTGGTGAGTTTGGCAATTAATGTCTGAAATGCTTCCTCACAAGCTTGAGTCCATACAAATTCAGCATCTTTTAATAAGAGGTTACACAATGGTCTAGATATAAAAGCAAAATTTTGTATAAACCTCCTATAAAAACCAGCATGCCCTAGAAAAGATCGGACATCTTTTATCGTTTTGGGTGTAGGTAATTTAGAGATCAACTCGATTTTAGCCTTGTCAACCTCCATTCCTCTTTCTGAAACAATGTGTCCCAAAACAATCCCAGAAGACACCATGAAATGACATTTTTCCCAATTAAGCACAAGTCCTTTTTCTTCACACCTACTCAAAACAGATTTTAAGTTAAGTAGACATGAATCAAAAGAGTTACCAAAAACAGTCAAATCATCCATAAAAACCTCCATGCATTTTTCAACCATGTCTGAGAAAATACTAAGCATACAACGTTGAAAAGTAGCTGGTGCATTGCATAATCCAAATGGCATCCTACGAAAAGCATAAGTACCAAAAGGGCATGTGAAGGTAGTCTTATCCTGATCCTCTATAGCTATCTCTATCTGGTAATATCCTGAGTACCCATCAAGAAAGCAATAAAATGGATGACCAGCTACACGTTCCAAGATTTGGTCAATAAAAGGCAATGGAAAGTAGTCTTTTCGGGTGGCTGTGTTTAATTTCCTATAATCAATGCACATTCGCCATCCAGTTACTACCCTAGTTGGAACAGACACTCCTTTATCATTTTGAATCACAGTTACTCCAGATTTCTTAGGCACTACCTGTGTTGGACTTACCCATTGACTATCAGATATTGGATAGATTATACCCGCATCTAATAGTTTTAAGACTTCTTTCTTTACCACTATGACAAAAGTTTAAGACACTAGCAATTTCATTGTCAGGAATGCAATGCCGCATAATTTGATCAGCGCAATATTTGAAAAGATAAGGATCATCCCAATAAAAATTACGTACCTCAACCAAGAACTTACGCTTATCTTGTACACTCCAGTTAGATGGAACTTCTCCACAAACCAAGTAATTTACAATATGTGCATACCAAGGTACCTGGCTTACAGTGAAAAGATGTTCATCTGGGAAATCATCTTGAATGGGTTGAACATTGGTGGAATCATTGAACTCAAGACGAGATAAATGATCTGCTACAACATTTTCAACACCCTTCTTGTCCTTAATGGTTAGATCAAATTCCTGCAAAAGAAGAATCCACCTAATTAGACGGGCCTTAGCATCCTTCTTAGAAAAAAGGTACTTAAGAGCTGCATGGTCAGTAAACACAGTAATAGGTGAACCAATTAAATAAGAACGAAATTTGTCCAAGGCAAAAACAACAGCTAATAGTTCCTTTTCAGTAGTAGAATAATTCATTTGAGCATCATTCAAGGTCCTACTAGCATAGTAAACACAAAGGGTTTGCCCTCCCTTCGTTGACCAAGGACTGCTCCTACAGCATAGTTACTGGCATCACACATAATCTCAAATGGAAGGTTCCAATCAGGTGACTGCATAATGGGAGCGCTGGTGAGTTTGGCAATTAGTGTCTGAAATGCTTCCTCACAAGCTTGAGTCCATACAAATTTAGCATTTTTTAAAAAGAGGTTACACAATGGTCTAGATATAAAAGAAAAATTTTGTATAAACCTCCTATAAAAACCAGCATGCCCTAGAAAAGATCGGACATCTTTTATCGTTTTGGGTGTAGGTAATTTAGAGATCAACTCGATTTTAGCCTTGTCAACCTCCTTTCCTCTTTCTGAAACAATGTGTCCCAAAACAATCCCAGAAGACACCATGAAATGACATTTTTCCCAATTAAGCACAAGTCCTTTTTCTTCACACCTACTCAAAACAGATTTTAAGTTAAGTAGACATGAATCAAAAGAGTTACCAAAAACAGTCAAATCATCCATAAAAACCTCCATGCATTTTTCAACCATGTCTGAGAAAATACTAAGCATACAACGTTGAAAAGTAGCTGGTGCATTACATAATCCAAATGGCATCCTACGAAAAGCATAAGTACCAAAAGGGCATGTGAAGGTAGTCTTATCCTGATCCTCTATAGCTATCTCTATCTGGTAATATCCTGAGTACCCATCAAGAAAGCAATAAAAGGATGACCAGCTACACGTTCCAAGATTTGGTCAATAAAAGGCAATGGAAAGTAGTCTTTTCGGGTGGCTGTGTTTAATTTCCTATAATCAATGCACATTCGCCATCCAGTTACTACCCTAGTTGGAACAGACACTCCTTTATCATTTTGAATCACAGTTACTCCAGATTTCTTAGGCACTACCTGTGTTGGACTTACCCATTGACTATCAGATATTGGATAGATTATACCTGCATCTAATAGTTTTAAGACTTCTTTCTTTACCACTTCTTTCATTGTTGGGTTAAGTCTTCTTTGGGGGTCTCTACGAGGTTGGGTACCTTCCTCTAAATGGATTCTATGGGAACATATTAATGGAGAAATACCTTTAATATCAGCTATAGTCCATCCTAGTGCAGACTTATGTTCTTTTAACAAGTTTATCAATTTTTCATCTTGTTCAACACTAAGTTCTGAAGAAATAATAACAGGAAAGGTATCACCTGCTCCCAAGAATACGTGCTTCAAACCTTCGGGCAGTGGAGAAAGTTCAACTTTTGGTGCCTCCAAGTTAGAGGGTTTTGGCTTCTCTCCTCCACGAGGCAATTCTTCAAAGCGTGGTTGCCAAAATCGAGTCCTTTTATCCTGTGAGTCAAAAACACCAAACACATTAGTCGAATCATCAGGATAAAATAAATCTTCAAAATCAGAATTAAGAAGGTGTTCTAAAGAGTTAGAATCCTTTTTTCTATAAGCCTCCTCTGAGATAAGTGTGCCTATCATGTATGAATGGTAGCAGTCGTCCTCCTCTCGTGGTTGTTTTCCAATATGGAAAATATTCACCTCAAGAGTCATATTCCCAAATGATAACTTCATAAGACCGTTCCTGCAATTAATAAAAGCGTTAGCAGTGGCAAGAAAAGGTCTACCTAAAATAAGAGGGATTTTGGACTCCATATTGACTACAGACTGAGTATCCAAAACAAGAAAATCAACAGGGTAATAAAATTTATCAATCTGTATTAGAACATCTTCCACTATTCCCCGTGGTTTCTTGATTGATCGGTCTGCCAATTGTAGAACTACGGATGTGAGTTTGATCTCTCCAAGTCCTAATTGTAAGTAAACAGAATAGGGCATGAGATTGACACTTGATCCCAAGTCCAACAATGCTTGACCAAATTCATATGTCCCGATTTGACAGGAAATTGTAGGACAGCCTGGATCTTTGTACTTGGGTGGCACTTTCTGTTCAATTACCGCACTTATCTGTTCCGTCAAGAATGCAGTCTTCTTGACATGGTGTTTTCTTTTGATGGTGCATAGATCCTTGATAACTTTGGCGTAAGCCGGAACCTGTTTAATTACATGCAACAAGGGAAGATTAATCTTAACTTGTTTTAAGTGTTCTAGAATCTCACCTTGAATTTTCGAGTTTTTCCCATTAGATCTGAGAGCTTGGGGAAAAGGCACTGGGATTGAAAATTTCTTTTCAATTTCTTTCTCAAAAATGTCCTCCTTTTGTAGGGGAACATCTTTGTTCTCCATGGTAGTGTTGATTGGCAATGTAGGCTCTTTTAAGATCTTACCACTTCGAGTAGTGATGGCATTTACCTCTTCAAGATTTTGTGTGTCAGAAGTAGAAGCTTGTGCCATATGTTGCCCTTTTGGATTAGACTGAGTTTGAGATGGAAACTTACCTCGCTCTTGTATGGTCAAAGCGCTAGTTAGCTTAGTGATTTGACTTTTGATCTCCTTGTTCTCTTCCACCACTTGTGCAAGAACTGTTTCAAATTTTTTGTTAGTCTTATTTTGGGCCTCCATAAATGCTTGTAAGGTGTCCTGTAAGGAATTCCTAACTTGTGGTGTATTGTATTGAGGTGCTTGATAAGACTTGGATGGTTGTTGTTCCTGCTTCCATTGGTTGTTGTTTTGGGGGTTCGATTTCCAACTAAAGTTTGGGTGGTTTCTCCAACCTGGATTATAGGTTTCAGAATAGGGTGAATAAGGCTTTTTGTACATCCCTAAGGTGTTACATTGTTCCTCGTACACTCCTCTAATCTCACTGTAAGTTGGGCAATCCTGAGCTAAGTGTTCCAACTCTCCACAAACAAAACATGTATCTTGTGATTCAAACTTAGCAACCATGTGGGTGACCTTCCTATCTTTGGTTTTCAAGACTTCCAATTCCCTAGTTAAGACTTCTAATTGGGCTTTAAGGTTGTCCTCTTCCTTAAGATGGTAAATTCCACTAGATCTGACCTATTTGTGCTATCTGTAGCACTAGGTCCAGTCCATGTGTGGGCTTTTTCAGCTAAGTCTTTGAGGAATTCTATGGCTTCCTCAGGGTCTTTTTGAAGGAACTCCCCATTACACATCATTTCAACAAATTGGCGCTCCCTAATTGTGAGTCCCTCATAGAAGTAACTAACCAAGCGTCAATTTTCATACCCATGATGAGGACACATGTTTAACAACTCTTTGAATCTCTCCCAAGTTTGGTACAAGGTTTCACTATCTTTTTGGGAGAAAGAGGAAATTTGTCTTTTTAGGTTGTTAGTCTTATGTTGTGGAAAATATTTATTGAAAAATACTTGGGTCATTTCTGCCCAAGTTCCTATGGATCTCGGCCTCAAAGAGTATAGCCAACTCTTTGCTTTGTCTTTTAGGGAGAAAGGGAAAAATTTTAACCTAACAGAATCTATGGCATTGGCATGACTATGAAAGGTACCCACTACTTCTTCAAATTCCCTTACATGGACATAAGGGTTTTCACTATCTAAACCATGAAAAGTTGGTAAAAGGTGTATCATCCCAGGGTGGAAGTCCAGTTTTGGTATGTTGGGTGGAAATATGATACATGATGATGTGGTTGTGCGGGTAGGATGTAAGTAATCTTTTAGAGTTTTAACGGGGCTATCCTCATGTTGACTCATTGTATCAGAATTAGAAGATGAAGATGAACTCAAATTTGGATTATCTTCGGTTGCAAAATCTTGTTGTGGTTCTAATTCTGATTTTTTCATAAATCTCCCTCGTTTGTCTCTAGATTGCTTCATACATCCTCACAATTTATTTTTCTCTCTTTTTTTTTTTACACACAAGAAAGTTCTCAAATAAGATCAAAAAGCAATAAGAAAAAAAATTAGAGAGAATAAGAGAAAAAGAAAAATTAAAAGAAACAAGGCGGCAAAGCCGACCTTTGACAAGTATATATAGAAAAAAGAAAATAAAACAAACA
>SNVD02007542.1:0-29667 GCA_013180625.2 Boswellia sacra
CTTGTTTAATTTTGTGTTTATTGGAGCTTAATCTTTTCTGCATCAACTTATGGTTGCTTGTTTAAAGACATCTTGTATTGTTTAGATTCAAAATACAGTCCTCTTTTAGTGATTTTAGATCCACTTATGGGAGCTTGCTTAGGGGCATCTAGTTGAGAGATGCTCAAACTTAGAAAATAAGTAACAAAGCAAAAGGTAGCATGAATTTTTTGCTCTGTTCTTCCACAAACCTCCAGGAAACTATACTTCTCTACATTTTGTGGCTGCCACCAACAAGCCAAGTCCTTGCCACTAGATTCTTTGTTATGGTAAATGCATCATGTTTTGCAAGCACTAGCATTGTGAGTCCCGTTTAGCTATAACTTTTGTTACTTCTTTGTTTTTAATCCTTTCTGTACTCTTCTTTGAAGCTCTTTGAATTTGCTTTCCCCACTGTGCTTGGCCTTTACTAGGACCTGATAATTGCTTATACTATTGTAGTTGCTATGTTTGTATAAGCAATCATAGTGTTATTTTAATTAAATTAAGTTGAGTGGAATTAAAGTTTTCATATCGATGGTTAGGGATGGGAAGTTGCCTTTAGATAAAGTGGGAAACAAGCCTTTAAAGCTTGTCTTTCATGCTTTCAATATTTAATAATAAATTTTGTTTATTTTTCTTAAGCTCTATATACACGGTTTCTAAAGACAAACTAGAAGACACTAAAATTCGTTTGTTCTAATGAAAGAGAGGGGTAATACGGTTAAAAAGGAGAGAATGAGATAAGGAAAAAATAGGGAAAAAAAATTGAAAGAGAGGTGATGCACTAAAGATTGGAATTCATATTAGTATACATTCCTATTGTGTATTTTACAACTATCTTGGAATATTTTACTGCAAAGCTATTTTTTCTGCTTTTTTTTTTAAGAAAATCTGCTTGGAACTTGCAAATCCAAATTAGCTTCCATCTCTTTCTAATTTTTTCACTTCCTTACCTAAAATTTTTGAAAGTGCAATAGTTTCGCTTGCAGGATAAAAAGATGGAACTATATCATGAAATTGTCAAAATGGAGGCGGAAAACGAAGATGTTTCTCTTCTGGTTCATTTCTATTTAATTGATTAGGTGGAGAGTGTAATTAAGTTAGATTAATTCAACTTTTTAGTCATGGTAATCCTTTTAGGTCAATGATTTGCATTCTCTTGTTTAATAAATTAAGACCTTATGATCTATTACCGTATGTGAGAGAAAGATAAAAGAAGTACTTAAGTGCCAAGTGACATAATAAATCTTTTAATTTTTTTAAGAGTGTCTCAAGTGTTTTGCTCATATGGAAGCCTTGTGTGCCAACATGGTCTTTATTTCTGTCTATAGTGTGCTAAGGTGTACAAGCTTTAAATATTATATTATACAAGTGAATTTGTAAGCTAGATATTCAAGAATGTGATAAGCTAGACAATAAGCTACCAAACAGATCATCATATCAGCTACCTTTCCCACTTGTTATATATAGGGCCAAGTGAAACACAACCCAAGAATACAGTCACATTACTTAGTTGGGATATGGAAAGTTTTATCATCTGCATTGTTGGAAGATGAGAAATCAGGTAATATTCTGCTGTTTTCTACTCTTATTTAGTCTTTTTCGTGATTTGCAAAGGTTATTTTCAATACTTAATTTTTTGTTGTTCTACATCTATCGATATGCTATTTTGAGCTTCTATTTTTTATTGTTTTGAGATTTTATAGGTCAATGTTTGATTGAAAGGCTGAACTTTTCAATTGTTGGTAAATTTGGATATAGGTTGTTATGTATTTGCTCTTGATTATGCTATAATAAAGATTTTATAGGTTAATGTCTATGGTGTAAAGGTTGTGTGATAGGTAGGCAGAGTTTTGGAAAGAAGAGCTTTGAACTTTGTTTTTAGAGGTAAAGTTGGGTTTTTGAGGAGTTAATGGCCAAAGATAATAGGCTTCTAAGACATTCTATTGCGAATTGATTATTGCTAGTTCATTTCTGTTGGAGAAGGGTTGGATAGAAAACTAAAATGCAAACTGCAAATAGCGAACAGCAAAGCATAGAGACAAAAAAAAAAAAAAAAAAGAAATGCAGAAATGCAGAGGAAAATAGGAGAAAAGACTAAAAATAAGTTAGAAAGATTGCTTCAAGAAGACAAAAATATTAAAGGGTTGCAAAGACATTTTCATTTCTAATGTTGTTTCATTTGTAGTACTTCCAATTATAGTACTTGTTATTTCCTTATTTTAAGCCATTTAGGCTACTATTGTATAGAAAAAAATAGTTGAATGTTTAGTATTGTAATGACATTTATTTTAATTTAAATGTGCACTTTGATATTATATTTAATTGTATACTTTAGTGTAATCATTTGTATTATAATGTATCTAATTGTAAATATTACAAGCATTATAATATATATAGTTTCTTTGCATACATTCTGAAAAATTAATTAATAATTTGATGGTTGTGAGAATATAGTTATAATTAATCTTTTATTGTGTAGTCATTACAGGCAAGTGCATCACCTGCAATTATGCCATTGAAGGGTTCCTTTGAAGTCCCAACTCAAGTAAAAACAATCTGGGAAGAAACACATTTGTACTATAAGCATGTATACAATAATTGTTTGTGATCTTATTGTGAGATGTTGGAAGTCGAATATTGATTTAATAATAGTTGTAATTATACTATTATTACATGTTAGGTTCATGAATTTGTTTTAACATTTTATAAATAATTAATTTACCAATATTTCAGACTATTTTTTTTAATCTCTTAAAAATCATATTTGGCGGTTAAAAGCTGCCAGATATGTTTTTTTTTTCAATTTTTTTGTCTAATCATATTTACCGATAAAAAACCGCCAAGTATAATAGGATATATTTGACGGGTAGACCAACCGCCAAATAGACTATATTTGGCGGTGCCATTGGTGGTGCTTTCGAAACCGTCAAATAAATACTTATGTGACGGCTAAAAACTGCCAAATATGATCATTTTTCTTGTAGTGAATGTCTTGGAGTTCCAAAAAGTAGCGTACAATTGCAAGGTCCACAACTGAAGCCGAATATCCCTCTGCTGCTAATACCGCTACAAAAATTAATTGGGTGTGTGTTCACTTTTAATTGAGTTTGATGTTCCTCTTTCTCAGTCACCTGTGATCTATTGTGATAATATTGGCAGTACCAATCTGTGCTCCAATCCAGTTTTCCATTCAAGAATGAAGCATTTGGCGGTTGATTTCTATTTCATACGCGATCAAGTTCAATCTAGAAGTCTTCATGTTGCTCATGTCTCTAGTACTGATCAACTTGCTGATGCACTTACAAAACCTCTCTCTCAGACCAGATTTCAAACACTTAAAAGCAAAACCGGACTCCCTTACCGAGCTCCATCTTGAGGGGGCATAATAGAGCAGTTAGTTTCCATGTATTTCTCCATATTGCTATATCCAGATTTTTAAATTTTCAATTTGTATCTTTCTGTTTCAACTCCAGAACAACTTCAAGAGTTAGTTTAGGAACTTAGTTGTATTATAGTTTCACTTGTAATCTATATATTTTGAAATCCATTGAATAGCCATTGTGTGGCTTTCTTCTTTTCTTTTATTATTGTTTTAGGCTGCACCTCTATACGCCATTCATAATCAATAACCAAGTCTAATAGATAGCAAGACAGACAAAGACAAGAAGGAGCAAGGAAACAAAAGAAATTTATATACATACCTTCTATTGATGATTTTGGAATGATGGTGTCTACAAGTATATTGACACTTCACAAAGTCAACATATTAAGAATCGATGTAAATTAATCAAAGGTTAATTTATATTCATTGATGAAGGAGACGAAGCACCCATTCAAATTAAATAAATAAGATAAATATAAAGATAGTACTGGAGAAAGATCATGATGACATAATGGCTTTCCTCAAATAGTCTATGACAAAATAAATAAATAAAAAAAAATTCGAGCTGGATAGGGAGTTAGGGACAAGAAAGGCAAGGGCAAAAGGATCTGACCGTTGGGGGTTAGTGGTAAGAAATAATAATTAAGGAGGACGTTTGAAAGAGCAGCAACAATTAAAGGGGAGATTGCGATTAGAATATAAAGGACTAAATTATGATTGTTATTATTGTTGTTGTTGTTGTTAATAATTTTTTGAAGGTTTGACCCTCTTAAAATGGCTAGGCCTCCTTAGACAATAGTTTGGAAGCTTTAGGTCCGTCCCAAGGAGGAAGAAGAAACAGAGATTCATTTGAAAAGTTAAAATTAATGAGTTAACGGATTAATATCCTGGACATGCTAAAATTTAAGAAATAATAGCAATTAATATAGATGTAAAAGAAGTAACAGCTCTTTGTTAATGTCTTCAACAGTTTGAAATTATATTTAAATCCTAGTGCAATGTACGATGTACTAGTACAAGCTAGCAGTACAAGTTCCCTCTTCTCAGTTGCTGGCTGCATGATGAGAAATCAATGCCCTCAGGCTCAGATATGATAGGTACTGATTATCCCTTCGATATATCAACAATATTTTCTGATATTTTCCTGTCCAAGATGTTTTACAAGTTCTCGCAACTGTCTTTGTGCAGGTGAGTTAGTGACCGGCATGGAAAGACGAAGAAAATATGTAAAGCAATAATTTGTTTCCTGAAATATTGAAGAAATGGGAATTGGAATAATCAAGAAATTTAAGCATATTGTAAATATCCAAAAAGGGTCTGTAGAGAAGAGGAGAAAGAACACCATAGCCAAGAGGAAAGGAACTTGCTGAGAACTGATCAAAACTCAGCCTGGACCAGCCATAAGGCACCACATGACAAAGTTCATGCTGCTTTGTTGCAGAAGCTAGCGGCCACTGTTTATCAGAGCAATATTCTAGCATATAGTGATTGTTTGAAGTCTCAAAGACGTACATCAAATATTAATTTAGATATTATAGCAAAGAGATCGAATAAATACCGAACAACAAAGGAAGCATATCTGCGAAAGTGCTGTATATGGTCAATGTCAAGAAGTAAATTTTGGATCCAAGTCCAAGCCAACCGTCCATGGAGGCAGATTGGTTAAAGCCTAGAATAAATCAAGAAATACCAACTAGAGAAGAAAAGAACAACATGAAATGGAAAGTTGTAAGGCATACAAGATGAAGATAATGGCGGCCAAACTTTTTACTTACATTGAATATATATATCGTGTCAAAAGATTCCATATATATATATATATATATATCTATGTATGTATGTATGTATGACAAGTGATATTTCGACACAAACTTTTAACTCTTAATCTTACCAAATCTCATGACTAAGATTAAAAGTAAAAAAGTTGTATTTAATGTTATCAACTTATTAACCATTTTAACTATTAAATTAATGGGATCAAAAGCAAGAAAATTATTTTAAAAATTTGTGCTAAAAGATCATATGTTTATATATGTGTGTGTATGTGAAGAGTTTGGGTAGCATGTGATTCGGTTGTAATTTAATATTCCATGCATATTATAATATTAAATGAGGTAAAAAACAATTCATGACAAAAATTTCATAGAACAACAATTAATTTTTCTCATGATCATGTAATGGTGAAATTCTATTTCGCCCTTGAATTAATATTACTAAAAATTATGATCTAAGGGCAAAAAAGAATATTACTATACGATGTTTTTGTATATTTCTTAAACATACGTTCTCTTGTAAAACTTTAGGAGCCGTACTACATTTATTGTAATAAATAAAAAATTTTTGCACCTCGTAACTATCAATTATGAATAATAATCTGACATGTCTAAAATCGATAGTGTGAGAGATAGAGCCGTACATATGATCCAGTTGCTAGTACATATTGCTCTCTCTATGAAGAGTACTACAATTACTTTCCTCTTACTGATCATCACATGTCCACCAGAGTTAGAGGAGTACTTGGGTCTAGAGTTAGGGTAGAGTTATATGTTAGGAGTCGGACTACAATCTAGTAGAAGTATACATATAGCAAATTTATGGGCCGTTAGATCACGAAGTTAAGTTAAATGCGTAATCCAACGGCTCTGGTTGACAAAGATATCTTAAGCCACTTTTACTGGTAACCTATTGTTCCGGTAGAGTAAAAAGTGCATTTCTGATTTTGAACTTGTTCCTTCATTAGTTATAAACTTTGATCTTGGAGAGGACGCCCTTGCAACATATTTATCCTACTATTGTGCCATGTGCTAGCAATGGGTTTTGAGGCAGTGGGTTTTGCAGGCTCTGGCTTTGTAAGGTGGTAATCTTATTCTCTAATAGGGCATTAGACGTAAGCTGGGCATGGGTTTGAGGCTGTGGGAACAGATCAGTTGCGAACCTATAGTTTTAAGTAGGTAAGGGGCAAGAGCTTTGTTGACAGGCGACGGGTTTTGAGGCAGTGGGTTTTGTAGGCTCTTGGTTTGTAAGGTGCTAATCGTATTCTCCAATAGGGCATTAGACGCAAGCTGGGCATGGGTTTGAGGCTGTGGCAACAGATCACTTGCGAACCTATAGTTTTAAGCAGGTAAGGGGCAAGAGCTTTGTTGACAGTGAGACAAATTCTGTCGAAGTTTTTAATTTTTTGCTTCGGTGAGTTATTAGAGGATACAGTCCAGCAGTTGGAACATGATACAGTTATTGGTGAGTTATTGTCACAGAATCTAAGTCTTCAACTATCTGAAAAGAGTGTAACTGTAAAAATTAAGCAACAACTTGAAGACGATCACTATGCTGACTTGTTCCCTCTTTATTTGGTAGTAGACACTTTAATTATTATGTTATTATTGTATGAATATGAAATTGGATTGTTATTATTTGTTCCCTCTTTATTTGGTAGTAGACATTTTAGTTATCTATGATAGCACAATTGTATAGTTTACTGACTTGTTCTGGTATGGGGTAATGCAGGATTTTTACAATTTCCTACTAGATTCGGGTGTGGACCTAGTATCGGTATTGGTTGCTAAGTTAACACAAGCAATTGCAATGAAAAGGTACTTAAGATACCTTAAATACTTGAAATCTACTACTCTCGGAGGTGATGGTGATCTTGATAGCTTGATGAACATTGCAATTTAAAAAAGAAGCTTTAGATTTCCCCAAAAATGTGGCGTAAGTCTTCCTCTTCGTTTCAAATTAAGTAGATACGTTATATGTGATTTGTTATTGAAGTATAATTACTATTTTTCAGATGGGGAGGATAGTCAGATAATGTATTCTTTGTGCTTGAAGGAGATTTTATGAGACCAAGAATAAATGAGGTAAACCACAACTTATATTACTTGATATTTTGGGCATGTTAGAATATTACAATGTATGCTTCAATCTTCATTGTGAAGATTCAATCAATATTAAAATAATTAACTATTTTAGGTCGATTTTTGGAATTGAAAAAGACAGAGAACCGCCTCTTTAATTTTCTGATTGATTATGTGCTATGGTCAATAATTTGGGAATGTCTTTTTGTTTGTTGTACTTGTCTTGAGTCGTAGGCCACCTTTAAAGTTGGTGATAGAGTTCAAGTAGGAGTCATAGTGGTTTGTTAACTATCTTTCATTAAAGTAGTGATGAGGATTTATTCCTTGTAGCCAAACATGTACAAGTTGATTTTAATCTTCACACTGCTATATTATCTTTTTATCGTTGTTTTCTCTTATAGGTTGATGAGATGCTTTCAAAAGGAGTGCAAGTTGTCATATACAATGGGCAAGTAAGAGACATTTCCCTAGTCCTTTTCAACAATTCCACACGATATATTCTTTTACTCTAAACCTTAGAAAATGGGTTGGGTTTTATGTGGAACATCCACTTCATCATCTGACATTTGATGAACTTGTTGGGATACAATTATTAAATTATACATTTTTTTAATTGATGTGGAATTAAATAAAAATAATGAGGCATTATGTTTGAATTCTAACTAAATTGTAGCCATTTGTGTTAACTTGAATGTATGAAATGGTTTGGTTTGTTTGATTGTTTTGGCTTTATGTTATCTGTGCAGCAAAGGGAACTGAAGCATGGGTTGAGAATCTCAATTAAGAGTCTTCAGACATTCAGGTTTGATATGTACATAAGGATTTTGACATGAATGCTTATGTACTATTTTAGGAAATTAACTCATTTATCAATAGCTTTAAATCAACATCAAGCATGTATTATTTTTAAATTTCACAATATTTAAAATCAATCACATATTCTATTCAGGTTTGAAAATGAAAAATCAACTTATCTGCCCAATTGTTTGTCCTGCACTTTGCTATTAATTCTGCACTGTGTCCTTTTATCTCTCAATGAACTTCACATATTTCTTTTAATGTCATCTTATCTGCCTAATTGATCATCTTATATTTTCTTCCTTTTAGGGCATTATTGGCTTCGAAACATAATATGGCACTCTTTATATTACAGTAAGTGTTGCACTTCTAATATGTTTGTGTTGAGGATTCTAAATCTCTATTTGTTGAAAGAAAAATCCTTGGTTAAGCATATAATGCAATGGCTCTCCTTTGCTATGCTACTTTTTGCACCATTTACTAGTCATCCATTGTTCTGGTCACATTCTATCTTCGATAAAAACTATTTTGTCTATTTAACTGCTAATTGCCCTGTTTACGCTATCCTCTTCCAGCCATTGGTGCTGGCTGATCTTCTGTTCTTGACTCTGTCCATTAATGATTTCATATCATCTCAATGTAAAGCAGAAGTTTTAGAGCCTTCTTAATCAATTTTGTCTCATCGAGAATTAATTTTCTTGCAAATTACTTGCCCAAGTAATTAGATTAGAGAGCTGAAGGAAGATGACAAATTAGTTCACCTTGCTTATTTTCAACCGATTTATTTAATTTTTCTTTGTATGATTAATAGGATATTTATTCATTCTTTTTGATTCATAGCCTATTGCATTTTCATTTAATGTGTTGATAGAGTGGAAAACAAAATGAGGTTGGATTGATGATAGGGGACTAATATTCTTTCTATAATATGGTTTACAGAATATTAGAGCTCTGTCCAATCAAGTTGTGAGGCAAAGGCTTGGATCTAATGGCATGAACTCATTTAGAATGCTTGCACTACTTACAGATGGTATTGCAGGACTTATGAGCATTGCAACTGTAGCTTATGGTAATGAAGTAGAACATGTCCTATAGCGCTTGAGCTATCTGTGGACTCAGAAAGGAATTCTTAGTTCATATAACTGTGCCTTGTATATTGATTGTTTGTTTTATTATTTGATAGATTTATTTTCTGGGACTGGGATAATTTTGGAGGCCTCTGTATTTCTATTGGCTCTCAACACTAGAATGAAATGCTATATCAATGCTTTTGCCAAAAATAGAAGTAGGGAATGTGTTATTTGTATTTTAACAATATTGTAATGTAGTTGCTGGCCTTAAATAGATGTTTGCAGGAGTATGTTTTCCATTATATTGTTACCATGTGTCTTTGTTTTATAAAGAAAATGTTTTATTTTTAGATATTTCTGTAGCACCTGGTTATGGTGTTGTATTTTTCTTTTTTCGAGATGGCAGGCTCCAAATTAATGCATCTAGATGAAGTAGTGATCCTTATTTGAACTATTAACTGGGTTGATCGAGTAAATAGTTCAATTGATGCGAATACAATGCAACATTAAGGTCATTGAACCTGAAAAGAATGGCCTTCTGCATGATGTGCTAAAGCTGAATGTTTAGACATCTTTAGGCATATAATTTCTCCTAACTTATTGACAGTGTCAGCTTCAAATTTAGAATTGAACAGTGATGTTGCAAGTATTGAAAGTTATTGCGATGAATTGCCATTGTCTACATCTTCAAATCAACTTTGATGTCCAATATTGGAATTGTGAAATTCAACCTAGAAAAAATTGATTAACTGCTTTTTAACATAGTGGAGTTGAAGCAAGGTAAGCAAATTAGAATAACTTTTATAAATGATAAGCAATCCACTTCCTTTAAATGAAACAAATTCATTGATAACAAAGATTTTATGTCATGATGTAGCTTAGAACAGTATAAATTTCTTGCTTGTGTTCATAAACCATGACTACAGGGGGCAATAATTATTTGCCCTGTCTATTCAATGCATGATCCTACAATGTTTACCATTGCTGCCAAATCTATTTCCAGTAATTGAGTGAAATAATCACTTAATTACTTGTGCATTTGCTAATGAAAGCAAAACAATTGAAACAACTATTAAAGAGTTAACTCATGCCACAAAGCCATAGCCCAGTAGTTCATCATGCTGGAGCATGCACATAATATATTTGCAAATTTCGTAGCTGAAAGAAATAACATAGGCATGAGAGGCACGACGATTAAGAACCAGTAAGGCAACAATTCGTTTTCCCTAGAAATTGATCCAAGGTCCACACTCCTCTCCATTAAAAATTCAACAATGACCTCAACTTCCTACCTAAAAATCGATGTTAGGACAACTGCTGCAAGACAAGAAATATATTTTGTAAACAACACATACATGACTGAGATTGTTCACAGAAGTGCCGTTTTAGGTAGCACTAAAAGGGAAAAAAAAAATCTGTACAAGTGTTGCAAGATTAATAAAATATAGTAAATGGGCAATCAATCCAAGTTTACATATTGAACATAGCAATCCAAATATAGAAGTGTCAATAATCATCCTTTTCCTCACCAAAAAGAGGCCATCTCTATTATAATATTGCTTAACTACGCAGATACCAAAATTAAGCCAAAAATTAATCATCAAATCCAGAATATGGAACTTAACACGACATTGTTCAAAAAATGAGATGCCATTATGGTTAAAAATTTTTGTTGAAATTCAAAATTCATATTACATGGATTACCAGAATTCACCATCTATTACTCCTGTATGTGACAAAAATGAGTAATGAAGGAGATGGCAGATCTTAGTACCAGAAAGGTATCATAAAATGCACAACAACATACCCTATGTTGACTGTTACCTGCAAGACCAAATAAAACAACACATTAATGAAGAAGGTGTTACAAATGTTCACAGAATACCATCCATAATATTGTACAAAATGAGAACATGCAAAATAAAAAATCCTCAGGATTGATAATGAAATAACATTTGCACTCTTCCTCATGTAAACAGCTTATTCTAGTAATGTCAGAGGACCATATATTCTAATGCTGCAATGGATCATAATGAAATACTAAACCATGCAAATATCTCATACGTTTGTAAATTAATATAGTTTTCTATTTTTTCGATGTTGCCTCTATGGTGATCACGTGAAAGTCCCATTCTAAAAATCGAATTGTACGAAGCTTTTGGCAAACATTATCATCAAGCATGAACACGTCATAGCAAATTACTAGTACCTGCAATATTCATCCCAAACGCAGCACTGCAGCCTTCATGGCCATATGAGATTTGAAGCCACGTCCAAAGATCAAGACCATGCAGACACATATCCTACCTGTCAAGCAGCACATATCAACTAATTATGTTCTTAGCATTCACAATTACATTGTAGAGCTGTTGAAAATAATTTACAATGTTTGCAAACTATATGTAATAGCAACATACTCATTTTAATTGATACATCTCATTTAAAGTTCTTGTATAACCATTTCGTTTCATCATTTCATCTCAGCAATCAGTTTAAATTGGAGTACAATAAATGAAAACTTGGCTTATATTGTTATGCAGTTCGTACCTATTCATAAAGTCATGGATCTGCACTTGTTGATTTTGCTGAAAATATGTTGTCCCGTCATTTCTAGGCACATATGATGAAAATGAGGGCATGTTCTGCAACCAACTTGGTTCCTGCATCATAGGTCTTCTTAGCTCAAATTCAGTGCCTTGTCCCCTAATGTCTTCTTCTGTAATACGTTTGTAATTTCTTTCCCTTCTACTGCTTGTTCCCTTTCTCCCGAATACATCTCTTTGTCTACATGTTGTTTTCATATGGCCAGGCTTCCTACAATGTCCACACTTGCGGCGTTGACTGCCTTTACCTTCTACAGTAGTTCTCGAATTGCCATTTCCTTTTACAAAGGGAGGGTCCTTCACTATTTCTATGATGCGTACAACACTTTCTGCTTGGGCATCAGATTTTGGTTGCCCTCCAATCAGATGTTGTGCCTGCATTATCATTCTAAATATACACTCCATTGCTTCGTTATATCCATCATCGGTCTCAGATGCAAAATCCCACATTTGCTTACACACAGCTGCCATTGCTCTAACCCTTGCCATTTTCCTTTCTTCCGATGGCTGATCTATGTTTCTAATAGACCAAATACTTCTCAACTTTGCCGTCTTTGTCCACCGAGGCAATATCATGGAATGCAAAATCTCTTGCACATGTTCAACCTTCATTACGCAAAATATATGGCTACACGGAATAACGATGCTCTCGATCAATTTGCACGAGCAATCCATTTGGCTATTTATTTGCTGG
Source organism: Boswellia sacra (assembly GCA_013180625.2). Taxonomy (NCBI): domain Eukaryota; kingdom Viridiplantae; phylum Streptophyta; class Magnoliopsida; order Sapindales; family Burseraceae; genus Boswellia; species Boswellia sacra. Next base: position 12,426 of record SNVD02007542.1, read on the forward strand.
TATACCACCCTCCACTTCTTCTTTCGATCTTCAAATTAAGTTATCTCATACACCACACCCTTTAGATTTGACATTCTATCACTAACAATGAGCAATGCCTCTCCAGCTATCTGTTCCCCAACCAAGCAGAACACTGCCTTTGTGAAAACTTTTCGTGCTTGGTCTTCATACCTTACTAGATGTGTCTCCAAGACTGGTTCACTATATTGACTATGAAAATCGTCCTTTGCCTCATTATTCCTCATTCTCCGTAATGCCCTCTCCAACTGGCAACACACCTCCAACATTGATAGCTTCCCACTGACATAACGCTTTATGAAGGCATTAGTCATCTCGCACCTTTGCGTACTGCGCATCCCCCTGAAAATTTTGACTCTCAAGTTTGCTTCAGCCCATGGTCTCCTATCATCATGCAACTTCTTCACCCACTCATTGTTTTGTAGTCCATGGTCTTCCATTATTCCACTCCATCTATTTTCGAACTCAGCAACAGTCATGTTTTCGCCCATTACCTTTGCCAGCTTTCTTACAAAACCCAAATCCCCAGTTTTGTACTTTGCATTGTTATGTAGATGCCAGCAACAAAGGCGGTGTACTGCATTGGGTAGTCCTATCCGAATAGCATTCCTCATTGATCTATCCCCATCCGTAATAACAGATTGTGGATGCCTGTTATCCATTGCCTTAATAAACGTGGTAAGAAGCCACGTATACGTCTCTATTGTCTCGTCTAAAAGCATTCCCACTCCGAACAATGTAGTTTTCCTATGGTGGTTAATTCCAATGAATAACACCAACAGTCTCCTATACTTATTGGTTTTATAGGTTGCATCAAAATCCAAAGCATCACCAAACACTTGATAATCTGCGCGCGCTCCACTATCACACCAAAACCAATCCCCCATCCTATTCTCTGCATCAACCTTGTAATCAAAATACACTCCTGGATCAACATCTGTTGTAGCCTTAATATAGTCCAGTAGCCTTTGAGCATCATTGCTATCATTCGACGGACGAAGCTCTTCATCCATCTTATTTTGGAGATCTTTTTTCATAAACCCCACATTCCCATATCCATTAGACATGGAAACCATGTACCCCATTGCTTTTGAAGTGTTAACCCTAATTTGCCTCAATCCATTTGCAAATTCAACATCTTTCAATTCCACGTTTCGATTTGAAGGAAGGAAATGCACCTCCGTTGCATATGCCAAATAGTGAGCGTGAATGTCATTGAATTCTTTGACTTCCCATTCCCCGCTTCTCTTGTTTAGCTTTACACGAAATGCAGCCTTGCAGCCCACACGCGTCAATCCTCTAAGGTGGCGCACTTGCCCTGGCTTGTGCATCCACTTCTCCCGCCTGAATCCCTCTTTTGCACACACCTATTGTCGTGCAATACAAATACCAGTACTATCTTTACGGAGCACGTCTTTCCTAACACTGAACCCCCTTTTCCTCGCATGATTCATATAAAAGTCCTCTGCTACCTCCAAGGTAGAGAACTTAGTTACTTGCAGTGTCCCATCTTCAAGTATCTTTGAACCTCCTTTCTCTCTACTTTTGACACCTTCACTTTCGTATTTAACCTTAATCATTCATTCATTTTCATGCTCTACTACTTTCGTCTTGACCTTACTGTGTACATACTCCTCTGTAGTTTTGCGGCATCGGTTAATAAAGTGGCCACCCCTATCCGTCCCCCTGTTCTCCCATCGGCTACACGACCCTCCCCATACGGATTCCTCCATTTCATCCTTCTCGGCCTTCATATTTTAAGTTGCTTTAACAGAATACATTGTGCAATTTTACATCCCTTACTACACCTCCAGGGCTTCTGTCTACTTGGCCAGTGTGAATATAAGAAATTCAAAAAAATAATGCCTCCATCAATCTTGCACCTATTCCACCATTAAAAAGAAATGTACAATGTACCTACCCGCGCTTGCATTTGTGTGATGATGACCATGTTGGAATCCACTAATCCCATAGGTAGCTATCCACCCGACGCTCAAATGCTCGTTCGCGTGCAGCTCGACATGGTTATTCCTTTAACATTTTGGCCACACATTGCACCATCATCTGCAAAGCTAATCAATTGTTGCATCCACCAATGGAAAAGCAGCATCTGCAGCCTAACTTCAGCTATGTCCAACAACGATGTTTGTTGTTATACAAGGAATTGCTGTGAGGTTTCCTGTGTGCGAACTTTTATGAAGTCGGCACTGGTAGCTAATTTGGCATTCCTATCAAATTATCCCTTTTACTTGTCCCGCCATTTTGCCAATTATTCCCAATTTTACCCACCATGAACTTTCCCTTAATAGCCTTCTGCTGATGACCCATTAAGTCAGCATTTTCATTCAACTCTGTCGATTTCATTTGTAAACCGGCTCGCCCCTTGTCCGAGCTTGGGCCTCACATTTGCTTAAATTATCAACCCCAACCCCGCATGTACTAGTTCTTCCGATTTATGTTCAGCGGCCCATAAGTCGTAACATTCTCTCTATGAGCTTCGATGGAAATTGCCTGATTGTACAGGCCGATCTCATCTTTTTCCTTCTATCGAACATGTCATTCTATTATCAACACACCTACTTATTTGTAATCCTCCTTTAATTAAATATACTAAACTAGAAATCTATAACTTATTGACTTTATTAATGTCGTAACAATTAAGAATTTATTGTCATTCTTCTTAATTTATTCCACTCCATTACAGTGTATCTCAATAAAATGTATCTTAATAACGCATATTTTTTCGCATTATGATTCCCTTTTTTTGTAATAATAACTATCACGCGCCTTGAATTTTTAACATGATTAACATAATATTTACAATTTACTTTGGATTGGATTTAGAAATTTGGTGGCACAGTATTTGACCAACGACACTCGGACCTTAAAAGAAAGTGTGTATCTGTCTAATTCTTTTCTAAGTTGTTGAATTTCCATCGTGTTTTGCGTGGTAGTGTACAATATCACTGCATTCTTCACTACAGTATTATAGTAGCTCATTTTCTGCCCTGCCTATGGCTAAGTCTGCCTTTCGGGTTAAATTATACTTCCATTTACGTTTTCAACTCTAAAGTATTAATTGTTTCTGAAATTGAATGATTAACCCTATACACAATATTCATATGGAATAATAATACAAATGCTATAACTATAAATTATAAGAATAAACCCTTTAATGGAGTTCTCGTAATCGGCGCTGCTAAGTGTCGACTCCCTCGGACTATAGCCTGCAGTAGTTTAATTGTTAACTTATCTGTAACCATGGGGTCTAATTAATAAATGGATTTGGAATAAATTTCATATTGCCACCTATTTTTTTGGCAATTGCCACTGGCAACTGTACTTTCACTTTTCATTATCTCGAAATGTTGTCCACCGATATTTTCCCCCCCTTTGCAGCTATTTTGACATCCCTATACTGTTATTTCACAGAATTTCTTTACTTTATAATAATTATGTTGGAATTAACGTAGTTTTCCCCAATAAAGTATAATTAATCTTACGTCTCTGCTTTAATTCCCCTCTTTTAACTATTTAATTTACTATTGTTCGTAATATATGCCTAATATTTGAGTCGTATGGGAAGTGTTAGTTAAATGGTTTAGCTTACTTAATGTCTTCAATTTACTATTGTTCGTAATATATGCAGAATATTTTAGTGGTACGCGAACTGTTTTTTAAATATTTACGGATATTTAAAAACGTTAAACAATACTTTCATCTCAATTATACGCCCACGAACGTCATTACTGGTTCCCATTTTGTTGGTTTATGTTTCATAATTGAAAATGTCTATTCTAGTTATGGTTTGCTTGAAAGTGACCGCCAACATTGTTATATTTCCAACTACTTTTACAGTGTAGAGTAAATGGACAAATAAAATGTATCCTTTCTTTTAAAACCCATTAGCTGTACTTTAGTAAATTATAATAACACATTTGATGTTTAAGTAACCTTGTAAATGCATCTTCGACCACTATCTAATTATTTTTGCACTAATATATTTACTCATCCTATACAGTAGATTTTCACCAACACTGTAGTAATTTCTACATACATAAGTATGTGACATAAATTTCGTTAATCTATTTTCTTAAACATTATAGTTTGATAATTAATTATGTGGCTCGTAATTATACTGTCACTCAATTTCGTTTGTTTCTCCAACATAGTGTAATTTTATCAATTTATCTAACACAGTCCCAAATGTCACTCACTTCTTCACTTCTCTTAACTATAACGACTATGGTTATTTGTCACTATGACAAGGTCCATAATCAGACTTAGCCAGGTACAATTGCGTGTGTAACCAACAATTTTACTATCAGGTATGATAATTTACCATTTATTTTCTTGGCTCGTTCGAATACGACTGAGGCCCACAGATTTTTTGGATTTACCCTAAATTAAGACCATCCTTTGATCAAACCACTTAAAAAGGTGAATAAGTTTACTTGATTCCGCAGTTGTACCCGAAATTGTTAATGATGCTTATTATTGTTTGTTACGACAAATTTATCCGTGTAATAATAACCCTAAAATATATATATTTTAATTCACCATCAAACAAATAACTCTTCTTCTAGTACTTTTCTGTTACGACCTATTTTTCCCTATTTCAAAAAAAATTTTTTCGTGTTCGTTTTCATTTAACTGTTGAAAGATAATATAATCATCTACCATTCATTTCAGATAGAACATTATATACATTGCTAAATTAGACTAAATTAACCTCATAATTTATTCTCCACCAGATATTTGAATTAATTAATTGGTTACTTCAACGTTTCACGGTTGCCAATTGTTTCTGTGTCAATCAGTTTTTTTTTTAAATTAAAACATTTTACTGTTAATAAAGTTTACAACTTTTGTTAACATATATAGAGTTCCATCACCAATGGTTGATATTCAAATGCACTTAATGATTCGTGATATTATATTCTGTAAATATAATATTGGAGAAAAAATATAAAATTTGCTCCATTGGTTTGCTGCCACTGTTTCTCCATCTGTTTTGTCCATGTCGTCCATCTAGCTAAATTTCGTGTACAACTACGATCGTAATTTGTGGATCTACCATGTTGTATGATTTTGACTGATTGACCCACGAATTTTGTCCCACTAACTGCACTTTTGCACAATGTGTAGCTATGTGCTTAGGCGGATAAATGCATATGTATTACACTTTTAATTGCGATCGAAATTCATACTGTAAGGACGATTGTATTCCAAGCAACATACTATTATCTCATTGAAAACAAAATTGACTAAACTCTTATGGAGTCTTACAGTAGCTAATGGCAGCTCATCGTAAAATTGACTAAACTCTTATGGAGTCTTACTATAGTTTATTCACCACGGCTTTCGCGCCTGGTTGGACAAAATAACTTACACGTTAGTCATATCCCTGGCCACGCCTTCACTACAGTTTCATCACTTCAGAGTCCTAGCAAAGGAATCATTTCTTTGATTCCGCTGAACACAGTTGCCATATATTCTCGCACATAGCTTCATACAGTTGTTTAATGTTTGCTTCATGTTGGTTATACTCTGCTTTCATATCTCCTTCAAACTTCAACAGTCTCTCCTCCAACACCATATTTCTTCCTATACGTGCACCACAACACCCGTCTATTTCTAGAAGGTGTGCAGCACTCGTTAGATGTGTCTGTTTTCTTCCTTCAAAATTGTCTGAAGAAGCCCCTGCTTCGTTTTCACTTGCAACTACGTTTGCTGTCATCCCTCTGTCAGCACTGCGTAAACCTGCACATGATATTCATGTAACTGTGATCATCTATGACTGCCTCCGTCATAACATATTACCTCATAGTTGAATAAATTTTACATGCTCTGACTGCTACATCTAAACGCACCTGCTCCTGAACTACAACAGTGGATACTACATGTACATGGCTCTGCTTCATTTATGGAAGAACCACTGCCTTGGCCACGGGTTGTTTTCAACTGGTGATGCTTAGCATATGTGAGCTCAGCTTCATGTTCATTTTTGTATGCCTTGTGCCTGGCATTAGAGTAGCGATCAACTTGCTTCCTAGCTTCCTCCCAACTGCCATATATTCTGGGTTCAATGCCCTCGAAGACAACATACCATTTCCCCTGAACACAGAATTAGGCAAGTAAAAAATGGCAAAGTTTAGATAAATCCCATACTATAAAAACTGTATAAAATTTTACACACTACACAATTAATAAAACCACCATGACACTGCGAATTCAACTTCGCTTCACGATGGAGTGTCCCTCTTTTTCTCTTGCAAAACCTGGCTTCGTTGGGGACAAAATGTACAGACTGTAGATTTATATTGACGAAGAAATATTATTGTTCTGTTGGCTACATCATAATAGAGCCAGTGGTAGATTTGAGTGAGCTGTATGGCCACATGGCGATCATAATTACCTCTGTACCTATGTTAGTAAAGTAGCTATATACTTTATGACTTGGCAGTGACCCGTTTCCTCTCACATCTCTGAATATACCTATCTAGAGTCTTTTATTCTCCACTGGTCCCCCTACCGACTAATCACATCCAAACTTATAGTTTCCCAATACGCACTATCCATACTCGCGGAAATGGCTTGTACCCGTTTACTTGAGTGAAATAAATTTTCACTACTATGAGCCCTATTTGCCGCTGTAAGTGAACTCATGATGCATGTTGCACGCTACGCTGGCCCACCCACGATATATTTCTTCAGCCATTTCCCTCCCCACCACGTCCTGTAACCTGGAGTGGGTGACATGGCATGAACGCAGTGTTGTCAGGGTCAATATCTGTTCTCATCTATTTCTATATATTAATTCAAAACATTTATATCCGTGTCAGCAATAAATCTGCCTTATGGCGTCAGTATGTCGGGTATTTCATGATGACATTCCGGGGTTCCTAAGGTTAGCGTGACCCGATATGGTGCATGTAATATACACTGTAACTACAACCCTCACATATAACAATTCACCTCGTCACGGCACATGGTCATGGACGACTGTACATGTTCGTGTGACGCGCGCTAAAGTGAATGACGTATAAGTTCACCCCCTAGTGCAATCCATTCAAATGGCCCCATTGACTTGATTAATGGATTACGATGATATTCATATTATCTTCTTCAGTTGCAATTATGCTTGTAATTGATGGATTTATATGTTCTCGCCAACATTTATAGTACAACTTGAGTGGCTTATTCTGCTTTCATATGAAGTGGATATTTCGAACAATTGTGTTCACTATCATTTAGGTTACGTAGACTATTTTCCTTACTCACTTAGAAGATGGGAGATTTGAAATAATAGCCATGGTATAGAGTTTTCTGAGTTAATAGCATATTACTAAATCACTATATTTCGTCAGCTTAGCAAATTTTACCCGATATAATTTGCTAACCTCGGTTGCGTTAAGAGCCAACAAGGTGAACTACATGGCTGGATTTCATATTCGCAGTGGATAAAGCTTTTTGAATTTATTATTTGTCCAAATATTACATACACTTTTGCAACCATATAATTTAGAATTATTATGGCTGTCGAACGTCCATAACCATGACTCCTAAAACGGACTCCACTTTGATGTTATCACTATGGGCCTAGTTGCAAGAGTATAAATGTGTACAAAAAGCTTTGAAGGGAGGTCGTATGGGCTGCATTTTATAGGGCCACTGGTTCCTCTATAATCTTGTGCAACAGGTGATTTCATGTAAACTATGGGCCGAGTCGGTACAGTTCATATAAACCTATAATTGGCACCGACGGCCATGTCATATGGGCTGCATATATATGTGTGTGGGAGGGGAGAGAAGGGGGCTCAAGCAATTTGACATCTGTATTGTGTGTATGATGGTCTTGACAATTATGTACTAAATCTTATTTACATTTTCTTCATAACAGGTGTTTCAATCAGGGGGTGTAGGTGCAACTTTTCATACCATGTGGGTAAGAAAAGGTGCTTACCGTGGGAGCAACAGGTGATTTGCCTAGGGGGCGGGTATGTAAGCCAGAATTAAATGCATAAGGTGGTAATAAATAGGACTTTGTACAGACATCAGTGTTGTTGAGGGCGGAAGTGGTTATCAAACTGCATAATTCCCAAACAACAAAAGTGGAGGTGTATCCCTCGATTGGTTTCAATCTATCTGCACATGATGGCAAAGAGAAGGCGAATTGGGTCCACACAATTCCAACAGGACTCTAACGACATGAAGAAGGAAGAGAATGTCAAACCATCACATACTTTGAGGCAAAAGCAAGGGTCTAAGTGGATGAATTTTAGGTATTTTTTGCTAAATCTTTTGTACACAGAGTGCATTCCTACTCCATTAATGTGATATTCATGTTAGGATGGCGCACTAGGTAATGGCAAGGCCTTCTGATCGAACAGCACTGACGTTGTGGACCAACTCTACTCCACTTAGAATAAATGTATAGTAGGTTGACGTGTCCGGGTTGTGAGAATGACAAACAGTTCGAATGCAATAGTCCACATATATAAAATGTTTATTTGTTGCTAGTAACATGTTTTCCACATGCTTCATGTGTAGGTGGAAGTAGATAGCATTAATTCGACAGAGTGACAGCACAATTAAGGTCGATAGCGAGGTAATAAATGTCTATTATCGACAAAGTGGCCTTTATTTTTTATGCTCATGTAGTTGTACTTGTACTTTTTTGACTACACCATTGTGGCATCTACAGATGAATAAGAAAATTAGTGAAAAGTGGAGGTCCCTCAGTAGTAGCGACAAGGCCAAGTATGTTGAATACCGATAACCTGACGACGTCCTATAAGCCGAGTCCAATAGCGCCAATGCAGACATCACCAAATCTGGATTTGAGTCATTCTAAACCCGATGTAGCCCCCAGAGATTTCATCGACAAGTTCAAAATTTGAATGAAGTGCAGAGGGGTGCAATTGAAGACATTGGGTTGGGGAATCTTCTGAATATAAGACCCGGAAGATTGAGGAGTAGATTGTGTTTGCAATTACTAGATGACTTCGACCTACGGACATGTGTATTACAACTAGACGATGAGTCTTTGCTATTAAGTGCCGCAGTCTTTGAGGATACTTTAGGCATTATGGATAGAGGACTGCCCGTCAAACTATTCGGTAATAATTTGGATATTGCAGAATTGGGTGCAAAATTATGCGATGGGAAACGCGACATTACAATCAATAAGCTTGAGGAGATTATGTCTAATAGCCAAGAGGCAGGGGACGAGTTCAAGGTGGCTTTCATGCTTTTCACATTAGCTACACTACTGTGCCCAACTTCTGGCTTGTTGATCGACCCAAGATATCTACACTTGCTATTACCAACCCATCAAATAAAACAATTCAACTGGGCCTCATTTTGCTTCACCAAGTTCGTAGACGGTGTTAGAGATTTGACAAAGAAGAAATGTAGTCATTAGGCCGGATGTGTTCTGTTCATGGAGGTAAGTGAATGAAACCATGTACTCACCTTAGGTTACTTAATATTGACGAATTTGAGATTACCTCTGTTTACCAATTCTTAATGGAATTAGTCGGATATACATAAGGAATGTACAACTACACTTTAACTTTCCTTTGCTGCATTCGAACAACTAATGTTAATCCGGCTACTGCAGGATTGAAAGAATGGATGTGGAATTAACTTATATTTTCTTCCAATACAGTTGCTCTTCATCCGTAAAGTGGGGGTGAAGGTTAAGAGGGGTAGGAATCGGGCAGGCCCAGTTATTGCATGGTCAAGAAGTGACATCAACAGGGCCATACAGGCACGCCTGAAACGTGCGAGGGACAAGGTAAGTCATATTATGCTGTGCATCCATGCTGCCAAAATAACACCTGAGTCACATGATATCTGATCATATATTGTTAGCGCAGGGTACCTATGCGGGGGACGGCGGTAAAGAGGACGACATTGGTGACAGAGGAAAGGAGCTGTTTAGTGAAGCGATACTAATAAAGAATGTATTGAAACTGGCAAACACAATCGACGACTTGGTTGCAAGACATATTAGAATGGAATGCAGTCTACAAGTAAATCTCTACAGGAGATGTAGGATATGGTTACTAAAATCGTGAAGGCCAAGCAGGATGAGGCCGCAGAACCACCCTGCCTATAAGTCCTGACAGAGGGTTGCAAGAGCAGCAGTACAAATCCCAAACGATAGAGCCTCCAGTTGATGATGTGGCAAATATAGGACTGAGGTTTTTGACACTAGCTGTTACGACTGCTGCCATGCGACCCAAGTCAACGGTAGGTGGAATCCGTGAAAGTACCAAGCCTATGCAGAGTAAACCGACCTTGCCAGATTGGGATGACATTCTTCCTGCGCAGAAAACAAAAATTACAGATGAATTCGAGGCAGATGTTAATGCCAGTACGGGTGAACCCGATACAAATCTGATAGCTGAGCAAAATGAGGGTGTAGCTGATGAACACTTAAATATGTATGTTTAATAAGAGTTTAGTTCATCATATTATATTAATAGTGTCATTAAATTCCTCAACTTAAGCATATTTGTAGTCTTTACATCTTTGTAATTAAATTTCTCTTAATTTTGGTTTTGTTATAGGTTCGGTAAAATGGGCATAACTTTCTATTTATAGATCAGAATGGTACAAATCTTAATATTTTGAAAAGATAATTCAATTATCTACAAGATTACATTTCACAAATATCATCAAATTCGAGCTCTTAGTGGACCAAAATTGGGCTGAAAATGAACCCATCTACAGTCTCACCCCAGCTTGATGAGGCCTCAGTATTTGGACCATATCTCTCAAAATACGTATCCAAATTGTGCAAATCAATATGTTATAGAAAGCTGAGAGAAATATCTACAACTTTTATGAAGACATGTGATTAAAATGCTCAATATTTTCATATCAAAATTGGTGGTCAAAGTGGTGCACCCAATGATCCCAATGGTCAAAGTTAGTTCACCTAACATTTGACAACTATTCCTTTGTAATTTGACAAGTTTTCCCCTGAATGTATCTATAAATAGAGGTGCCTTGTGACCCATTAGGGCATCTTAGCCTTGGCTGGAATATCTTGGCCTTTGCTGGGATCTTGTATTGTGTTTCTCTCTTGTTTTAATGTTATTAATGAATTTCCTTTTTCTTGCATTTTGTGTTCTTTCTCTTATAATGTCTTGCAAATTTCTCTCTTGCTAAGGTGAAAGGGTGAAACCCTTAATATAAGAGTAAGGATTCTTGATAGGTGTCTATTTATGTATTACTTTTATATCAATTCGTCCATGTTTCTTTGCTATATTCCGTGGTATTTTTATGTTTTTGTGTGTTTTGATGTTTGTAGGAGTTTTGGAGCAACTTGCACAAAAATGGAGTAAAACCCTTCATTTTCACCTCTGCTAGTCAGTGATCTTCTCGGATTTAATTGTATTGATATACAATGAACCCGATGACATATTATATACCGTTGGAAAGCTCTCGAAGTCTATTTTCTGGAGAAATTTACGGTTTATAAATCCATTCAGTGTACCAAAAGTTGTAATCAAAACAGTGTGAGATGTATAGAAATATAATTCCACAAGTCACTGTAGCATGTATAATACGGGGCACTGTAGCAATTCACTGTAGCAGAGTATTTAAACACATTTTAGGGTTTTATTTTGATAACTTGAAGAGGGGAGAACGTGGAGGAGGCTGCATCTTCTGGATTTCTCTCATCTCTTGGAGTTCTTGAAGGAGAATGAAGGCTTGGAAAGAGGAAGAACTACAATCCTAAGAGATTTCATCAAATTTGCTAAGTTTTCCCTTCCCTTTCATTTTCTGGAATGTCTCCATATTGTATTGTATTTGTATTCTATCTGAATATGTGTAACTAAATCTGAATTGGTTGAGGGTGATTTCAAAGCCCTTGATATGGTTTTTGTAAGTTGATTGTGTAAGAATTGTTATCCAATTCTCTAATTGAAGTTGCTTGTATTTTCCCATGTTTAATGCTTATGATTGCTTGCTGGATTGTATTTGGGTGGCCAACTGAATATAATCTGGATATTGTCTATTGCTAGACTAGAAATCTTGATCCGTAATTGTCTTGAATTTCTAATCATTAGTAGCAAAATTGTGATCAGAGATTGCAATTGGAGAATATAACCTAAGTTAAATAATCCGAGCTTGTGTGTTTATTGCTTAGATCAACCTGTCTTTCTTTTCATAATGCATCCATTGAATTAAATTTAGAGAGCTTGTTCTAGGTTGTTTAATGGATAGAGATTAAATAAAGAGCTTGTTTTATTTAACAACAAAGTAAGGAAAGATTGGGATAACAGAGCTTGTTGTTATCTACGGTTGATAACTTCAATGCTGTAATTGGATGACAATTCTATGTTAATTCACAAATCCATATCTTGTGGTAGAGAAAGATCCCTTAACCAGTTTCTCCCATTGATTTGTCATTCAAATTTACTTTTTGTTTTGTTATTCTTTACTTGCATTCTTATTTCATTTAGTAAATCAATCAACAAAACCCCCCATTTGTTCTGTTGTGGCCGTAAAATAACAAATTCAATTAGAATCAATCCTCGTGGGAACGATATCTTACTCATCACTTTATTACTTGTGCGACTAGTATACTTGCTAGTTTCGAACGCATCAAGTTTTTGGCGCCGTTGCCGGGGATTGATTTTCTAATCGATTTGTTATTTTGTTTTCATTGTTGATTCGTATTTGTTTGTTTTTCTTTTCTGATTGTTTGTGTTTGGGCAACATGGCAGTAAATTTCCAACAATTCAGTAGCCAATTTGAGCCACAATTACATTGGAGTGTAAATGAGGTAAGCACTCATAACATTGAACAACAACTTTCTGAGTTAACTTCTCTTGTGGAAAACATGGCTGTAGGAGATATGCAAAAATCTTATGAATGTGGGATATATTCTACGATGGAGCATCCAATCGACATGTATCCAACTTTACAAGAAGAATATATGGAACAAGCCAATGCCATGGGTGGATTTCCAGGACAAACGAGGCAATGGTATGATCCTTTCTCTAGCACTTACAATGCTGGATGGGAAGATCAACATAATTTCAGTTACTGGAATCATCAACCAATCACTCCAAATGTGATACCAAATCGGCCACAAGGTTTCAATCAACCTAGAGTGCAGCAACCTTTTCAAATACAACCACCACCAATGCCACAACCAGCATCACAACCAGCTCCAGAAAACTCAGGTATGTCACTCCGGATATTGTTAATGCACTTGCCACTAACACAATGCAATTCCAGCAGGAAACGGGGGCAAGTATCCAAAATCTCGCAAATCAAATGGGACAATTGGCTACTAGCATGAGCAAATTCGAGGGCCAATGCTCAGAAAAATTATCTTCTCAAACAGTGATCAATCCAAGAGAAAATGCTTGTGCGATAACTTTGCGAAGTGGAGAGCAAATTCGAAATGGAGAGCAAATGGAAACTGGGGCAAGTATCCAAAACCTGACAAAGAAATCACAAACTGATGAAGGAGATGACACCACTTCCACCATGAACAACACATCATATTCTAAGGTCGATCTTAAAACTCAAATTCCTTCTTATGTTACTCCTCCACCATTTCCTAGCAGATTTGCAAAATCAAAGAAGGAGGAACAAGAACAAGAAATCCTGGAAAATTCTCACAAAATCGAGGTAAATATACCACTTCTGGATGCTATCGAGCAAGTACCTTGTTGTACAAAATTTCTCAAGGAGTTATGCACCAACAAGAGAAAGTTGAAGGGAACTGAGAAAGTAAGTGTGGGGGAAAATGTTTCAGCTGTATTGCAAAGAAAAATTCCTCCGAAATGCAACAATCCAGGTACGATCACCATTCCATGCACAATTGGTAAAACCAAGTTTGAAAGAGCTATGTTAGATTTAGAAGCATCTATTAATGTCATGCCATATTCTATTTATGCTTCTTTAAATCTTGGACCTTTTGCGAAAACTGGTATTACCATTCAACTTGCTGATCATTTTAATGCATATGCCAAAAGAGTTGTGGAAGATGTGCTTATGCAGGTGAATCAATTGTTTTTCCCAGCAAACTTCTATGTCCTTGAAGTAGAGGATGAGACATCTCCTAATCCAACTCCGATTCTTTTAGGGAGACCATTCTCGAAAACTGTTAGAACCAAGATTGATGTTCATGATGGCACTCTCGTCATAGAGTTTGATGGCAAAATGATCCGTTTCAATATTTTCGAGTCAATGAGGTACCCTAGTAACTTGCATTCTGTTTTTGCAGTTGACATTATTGATTCTTTGCCACAACAATATTTTGAGTTAACTCGCAAGGATGGATTGGAAATGGCTATTAATGAGCTCATAGGGACAGAAAATTCCAAAGAACCAAGAAGGTTGATACAACTGTCCAAAGAAATGGAGGAAGCTATGGCATGCTTAGATGAGACTATAGCTATAACCACAAACAGGTATGATGTTTCGTACATTGAATTGCCTTTATCTAATGAGAAACTTCTTCCTTCTGTGATGAAAGCAATACCTTGGAGCTTAAGTCACTTCCAGATCATTTGAATTATGGATTCTTGGGTGAGAATGATACTTTGCGAGTTACAATGGAAATGGGCCTTGCACGAATACAAGAAGATAAACTCGTCCGAATACTTACAGATCCCAAAATAGCTATTGAGTGGACAATTGTTGAAATCCAAGGCCCATCCATATGCATTGACCGTATCTTGTTAGAAAAGGGATCCAAGCCCATTAGAGAAGCACAACAGAAATTGGATCCTCCCATGATGGAACCAACGTCGGGCTGAGGACGTTAAACCAAGCGCTTATTGGGAGGCAACCCAATGTTTTTGAAAAATAAAAAAAGAAGAAAAGAAAAATAAAATGAGTTAATAATGATCGATTTTTGTGTCTCGAGGAGATTCCTTTCATAGGCCATCAAATTGATCAGGTTTTATCTCTCTTTGCCATCTGTCTTATTTGTTTTATATTTTTTACTTTTTTTTACTTTTGTTTGCTATTGTGTTGTTATCTCTTTTATGTGTCTTTAGTTTCGTTTCTGCTCTTTTCTTTTCCTTTCTTTTGTTCAATTTGATTACTCTGTGCTTTGAGATCATTTGTGCAGCAGCTTGTGGACACATCCAAACGGAAGTTGAAGTCATTCGCCAAAGTTTGAACGTGCATATCTTGGCGAAAACAACTCAATCGCTTTCGTAAAAAAACTTCTGCTCACAGTCGGGAGGCAAATCCTGGTTACAGCTTCACTGCAGGAGAGTTAATTGACAAACTACAAGAATTCGTCTATTCACCTGATCCAACAATGGCTCGGATAAATTGGTTTGGAGAAGTCAACAAAAGGCGTAAACTGGATTTAACCCTCCATCTGTAATCTCTATTTGCTGGTTTGCTTCGTTTTTGTTTACTTTCTTTTTAGTGTGGTTATTTGAGATTTTTCATGTCGTTTCTTTTGAGCTTTTTCAGGTTATTTCTTTCGTCCCAGGTAATATTTTCTAATCCGGTTTTTAGAGTGGTGGCTTAAAAAGTTCAAGTTCTCTTGAAACGCATTCTTGATCTCTTCAATCCATAATGGCTGAATAAGGAGGCTAACTTCTAAACTTTGTAGACGCAATTTCTAACTAACTTTAATTTTGTTTGCTGACTTGTTGAACTTTGTTATTTTATGGTGAGTTTAGTTTTGCGTAATTTGAGTTGTTATGTGTTTTATCTTTAACATTTTTGATTTTAAAAAAAAAACAAGTGTGGAAAAACCTGAGAATGGCAGAATATAGGGTTTCCTTAACCCTTGAAACACATTCTTCCTTAATAACTTTGTAGTTTGTTTATTTCATGTTGTTTGAAGTGTCTTATTTCTTGTTTTGTTCTTTCATAATAAGGTATATAGGCTGGAAACCTTAAGTCTGCGGGCTACTGGTCCTAAGGATTGTTGAAATATACAATCTTGACTCAGGTGTAACAACGCCACGTACCTTTTTTCTTGCATTTTGTGGGTCGATGATAAAATAATGATTGAATTAAGAATAACTCTTGGAAAATGATAAATGATGCATGGATCTGTGTGCTTGAAATGTTTATTGGTTTTCGCTTGCTTTTGATTCCTTGCGCAACATTGAGCACTGAGCTATTATCACTGAGTTATTTGTTCACTTAGAGAAAGTTTATGTAATTTAAATGTTTCTTCAGATTCAATGAATTCTAGAACTTGTTTGATGGTCACTCAAGGCGAAATCCTATACTGTGCAACATTGGGGAATGATTTATGCCATCATTGGACCGTTTTGACAGCCTAAGAGCCAACCTTGACTGAAATGTCCCTTAGTTACCCCTTTGAGCCTTTGAAAGCCTTTTTCTTTGTTAACTCACTAAAAGATTTCCTAACCTCAAATGAATTTGTTCCAAACAGTTTATCCCTTACCTATGAGCATGTAGATAGTTCACAATTAAATTTTGAGCTATGTTCTGGTTTTTGGAAAGTTAGAGGATGTTGGATGTGTCCTGCGGCAATACAAGTGAGTTCTATTGGTGTTGAAAAAAAAAAAGAACAACGAAAAAAAACCAATCTGTATTATCGTCCACGTACTTACACATTGAGGACAATGTGTTGTTTAAGTGTGGGGGAGGTGAAGTGTAATAAAAACAAAGAAAAAAAAGAAAAAAAAGAACAAAAGAAGAAGAATAAGAGATCTATACCCTTAAGTGTTCTTAAAAAGAATGAAACAACAAAGTGTGGGGGTGTAGTTTTCTTTTGTTTTCTGCAAAAAAAAAAGAAAAAAAGATTGAGTGTTCTAAATAAGTTTGGGGGAGTAACCTGGTGAATTGAAATGAAGTTGTGTTATAGGGTTGAGCTCTACATAGTCCTTGAATGATTTATGTGTTTGTGGGTGATTTTAGCCAAATTATTATCCTTTATCATACCTTCACCCAAGCCAAACGTTACAAGCTTAATACAGTCCTACTTGATCCTTGGTGTTGTGCATGTCTACATTAGTGGAGAGTGACTTGAAAAGCAGGCCTATGGAGTTCATTTATACACACATCTTCAATATTAAATCTGATTCATTTTTATGCATAAACTCATCCGGGTTACAAGTGATTAGGTGAGAATGGCTCTACACACACACACTTGAGGAATTTAAGTGAAGCGAAACTAATCCTTGAGATGAAATTCTTGATCAAGTGCATTATTTTGAAGTTTTCCTTGGGTTGTAATTAAGTA
>SNVD02007543.1:0-180000 GCA_013180625.2 Boswellia sacra
ACATTCCCATTTGGTACATTTGCCTATCGACGCATGCCATTCGGTCTTTGCAATGCCCCTGCCACTTTCCAAAGGTGTATGGTAAGTATTTTCTCTGATTATGTTGAGAACATTATTGAGGTATTTATGGATGACTTTAGGGTTTTTGGTGATTCTTTTGATAAATGCCTTGACTACCTTACCCTTATACTTCAAAGATGTATAGAAACTAACCTTGTTCTGAATTGGGAGAAATGTCATTTTATGGTGGATCAGGGTATAGTTTTTGGACATGTTATTTCTGCTAAGGGTATAGAAGTCGATAAGTCCAAGATAGATCTTATATGTTCCTTACCCCTTCCCACAAGTGTGCGGGATATTCGTTCGTTTCTCGGTCATGTAGGTTTCTATCGTCGAATTATCAAAGATTTCTCGAATATAGCATTGCCTCTATGCAGATTATTGCAGAATGATGTGGCCTTTGAATTTGATGAGAAATGCAAAAAGGCATTTGAGAAACTGAAGGAACTATTGACTTCAGCTCCAATAATCCAATCTCCAAATTGGAATCACCATTCGAGATCATGTGTGATGCGGTGATTATGCTGTGGGTGCCGTTTTGGGTCAACGAATTGCAAATTCGCACATGCCATTTATTACGCATCTCGGACTTTAAATGATGCTCAACTTAATTATTCTAACCGACTGAGAAAGAGCTGCTAGCGGTATCTTTTTTGCTTTAGAAAAGTTTCGATCTTATTTGATTGGTACTAAAGTAACCGTTTATTCTGATCATGCAGCTTTGAGGTACTTGCTCACAAAGAAAGATGCAAAACCAAGGCTTATCATGTGGATACTCCTTTTACAGGAATTTGACTTGGAGATCAAAGATAAGAAGGGAAGTGGAAACTTAGTTGCAGACCATCTCAGTCGCATTGTCCATGACGAGGATGTACTGCCATTACAAGAAAGTTTTTCGGATGAACAATTGCTGTCTCTACATGTAGCAGCCCCTTGGTATGCAGATATTGTTAATTACTTAGTTACCAATAAGCTACCACATGACTTGACTCGAGCTCAAAGAGACAAGATCAAAAACATTGCCAAATATTACATATGGGATGATCCATACTTATGGAAGCATTGTTCTGACCAAGTGATAAGAAGGTGTGTTTTTGAATCTGAATTTAATTCAATTTTGACCTTCTGTCATTCTTATGCATGTGGCGGTCACTTCGAACCAAAAAGAACAGCCCTGAAAGTTCTTGATTGTGGATTCTACTGGCCATCATTGTTCAAAGATGCATATCTGTTCTGCAAAGCTTGTGACCGTTGTCAAAAGACAGGTAATTTAAGTGCCAAAAATCAAATGCCACAAACCCCTATACTTATTGTCGAGATTTTTGATGTGTGGGGTATTGATTTCATGGGTCCTTTTCCTTCATCTTTTGGTAATATTTACATTATACTTGTTGTGGATTATGTTTCTAAATGGGTGGAAGCAAGAGCTACGAGAACTAATGATTCTAAAGTTGTTGTAGATTTTGTGAAATCTAACATTTTTGCGAGATTTGGAACACCAGGAGCCATGATAAGCGATAGAGGGACACACTTCTGCAACAGATCATTTGAAGCCTTGCTCAAGAAATACAACATCACTCACAAGGTGTCTACTGCATATCACCACACAAACTAGTGGGTTCAAGCGAAGTTTTCAAAAATTCGAGAAGTCGAGTCCATTCTCGAGACGACAGTGAATCCCGAACAGAAAAGATTGAAGCCTACGACTTTAATGAGCACTTTGGGCAACATACCGGACTTGCTTCAAGATAAGACCGGGTACCTTTGGTATGTCTCTACCCCTTACAGGTTAGTCTATGGTAAGCCGTGTCACCTTCCAGTAGAGCTCGAACACAAAGCATGGTGGGCAGTAAAGCTTTGTAACATGGAGATGGATTCTGCTGGAGAACAAAGGAAGCTTCAACTGCAAGAATTGGAAGAACTCAGAAGTGATGCCTATGAGAATTCCAGAATTTACAAGGAGAGAACTAAGGCATTTCATGATAAAATGATCTCCAGGAAGAATTTTGAAGTGTGACAGAAAGTTCTTTTATTTCATTCTCGCCTCAGTTAATTTTCAGGTAATTACTGATCTCGATAGGGTTGGACCGTTATTTCCTTATTACATAATGTTTTTTCTCCCCCATGGTGCAGTGGAAATCAAGAGCTTAAAAACGGATCAAGTATTCAAGGTGAATGGGCACAGGTTGAAGCCTTACTATGAGAATTCAGTGATGCAGGACATCGATTAGGTACCTCTCTACGAGCCAACTTATCTTGATGGGTGAGGACAGATAACGTCAGGCTGAGGACATTAAACCAAGCGCTTATTGGGAGGCAACCCAATATTTTTGAAACATAAATAAAAAGAGACAAAGAAAAGAAGGTAGTAATGATCAATTTTTGTGTTTCGAGGAGATTCCTCTCATGGGCTATTATAATTGATCAGGTTTTATCTTTCTTTGCCATTTGTCTCATTGCTTTGTTGTTTGTTTTTGACTTTCATTTGCTCTTGTGTTTTTATTTCTTTTATGTGTCTCTATTTTCTATTATTTTCTTTTCTTTTTTTTATTCTCCTTCTCCTTTTTTTTTTGTTTTTTGTTTCCCTCTCCATTCTCTCTATTTTCTTTTCTTTTCGTTTCTTTTCTTGTGTTTAATTTTATTATTCCGTGCTTCGAGTTCAATTGTGCAACAGCTTGAGGAAACATTCAAACGGGAGTTGAAGCCATTGTTCGAAGGTTTTGAAACGTGCATATCTGGGAGGAGAACAAACTCAATCGCATTATCGGTAATATCTCTCCTTTTCTTCTCTTCAATGGATGCTGATATTTTTCTATCGAACCTTCATAAATATTTCCTTTCACTTCCTCAAAATGCTGTGTTTAAAATTTATAAAGTACGGATGACTAGACTTTGGGCATTGATGCTCCTAAATGTGTCTGCTGATATCCGATGGCGTATCGAAGCCAAGGTGAGATTGTCCGGTGAGCCGGACATTAATCTCGCAAACTACATGCCTGGTCTAAGAAAGAGCTACTACGCCAAGAGGCGAAGAGCGAAAAGGTTACAAGTATGTTATAAATGTGCTAGATGGAATGGTAACCAGACTTGTCGTTCATTAGGTTTTGCGTCCAGGAATAGAGAAGATAAACTTTCATTTATTAAGAATGGTTTGAGTAATGAGTCGCTGGATAATGTTTTGTTAACTCTCGAGTCACATTCTTGTGGACATGTTCAGCGTGAATAGCTTAATCTATGGACACAATTTCGTGATGAATTGCAGTGTTATAGTCTAGGGAATTGACTAAAAACGACCCTGTTTGCCAGTTTATAAGAAAACTGGATGGGAAGCAAATCCCCGACTCATAGAAGGCGTTTCAGCCGTTACTGGACGTAAAACCAGAGGAAGATTGAGCCACAATCACAACTACTTGTATATTTGAATGTGTGTTGTTGTTGTAGAATTTTTTTTCTTGTTTCTTTTGATCTGATTATCAATGTTGTTTTTGTGTTGTTGTTGTTTGTTGATTTTGTTTGTTTTAATTTCAATTTTTCTTTTTGACAAACCATATGACTACCCTATGGCATAAGTACACATGGGAGACAAGTGTGGAGGGTTTGTCAACCCCCGCCGAAAGTGTATCTCCATTTTCCATGCTTCACGTGGGAGACAAGTGTGTAGGTTTTGTCAAACCTCACCGAAAGCATATCTCATTTTTTCAAATTTTGGGCCGATAAATCTGCATCGAGCAACCCCCACCGAAATTATGTCCCCATGTGTCAAATTTGAGAGTTTTACTTGTGTATATATCCATTTTGCATATTCTCAAATGTCATTTTATAACCTGTCTTACACTTGAATCGCATAATACCTAACGTACATCATTGTCTTGCACAAGTTTATAGCACTTTTAGAAATGGAGAAAACACCAATTCGGCGATTCCAAAATATATCGTATTTTGTGGATCGCAATTTGGAAAAGATGGAGAGTTTACAACAGCAGCTCTTGATCTTGGTAGGACATTAGCTGCGAGGGGTATTCATTTGATTTACGGAGGGAGTAGTCTTGGGTTAATGGGGTGTGTGTCGACAGTTGCATCCTTAGGAGGAAGCAAAGTTCTCGGCATTATCCCTAAACCATTAGCTGTACGAGATATCGTAGGCAACACCATGGGGAAGAGTTACTGGTTTCTAGTATGCATGAGCGTATTGCACATATGGTCATTAAATCTGATGCATTTATAGCTTTGCCCGGTGGTTATGGTACATTAGAGGAGATATTTCAAATCACCTCTTGGGCACAGCTAAACATCCATCGGAAACCCATTGGTTTGTTAAATGTCAATAATTTTTTTGATGGTTTGTTGCTTTTCTTGATCAAGCAGTAGAAAAAAACTTCATCTCACAGTCGGCGAGGCAAATCCTGTTACAGCTTCAACTGCAGGGGAGTTAATTGACAAATTACAAGCATTCCGTCTATTCGCCTGATCCAACAATATCTCGGATAGATTGGTTTGGAGAAAGCGATAAGAGGCGTAAACTGGATTTAACGCTCCATCTGTAATCTCTATCTGCTGGTTTGCTTCATTTTCGTTTACTTTCTCTTTATTGTGTTTATTTGAGTTTTTTTTATGTCATTTCTTTTGAGTTTTTTTCAGGTTGTGTCTTCCACCGCAGGTAATATTTTCTAATCTTTGCTTTTAGAGTGGTGGCTTAAAAAGTTTAAGTTCTCTTGAAACGCATTCTGGATCTCTTCAATCCATAATGGCTGACTAAGGAGGCTAACTTCTAAACTTTTTAGACCCATTCTAACTAACTTGTTTTTGTTTGCTGACTTGTTGAACTTTGTTATTTTATGAGTGAGTTTGGTTTTGCGTAATTTAGAATTGTTATGTGTTTTTATCTTTATCAGTTTCGATTCAAAAAAACAATTGTGGAAAAACCTGAGAATGGCAGAATATGGGGTTTTCTTTAACCCTTGAAATGCATTCTCTCTAAATAAATCTGTAGTTTGTTTATTTCATGTTGTTTGAAGTGTCTTGTTTCTTGTTTTGTTCTTTCATAATAAAGGTATATAGGCTGGAAACCTTAAGTCTGCGGGCTACTGGTCCTAAGGATTGTTGAAATATACAATCTTGACTCAGGTGTAACAACGCCACGTACCTCTTTTCTTGCATTTTGTGGGTCGATGATAAGATAATGATTGAATTAAGAATAACTCTTGGAAAATGATAAATGATGCATGGATCTGTGTGCTTGAAATGTTTATTGGTTTTCGCTTTGCTTTTGATTCCTTGCGCAACATTGAGCACTGAGCTATTATCACTGAGTTATTTGTTCACTTAGAGAAAGTTATGTAATTTAAATGTTTCTTCAGATTTCAATGAATTCTAGAACTTGTTTGATGGTCACTCGAGGCGAAATCCTAGGCTGTGCAACATTGGGGAAATGATTTAGGCCATCTTTGGACCGTTTGAGCCTTAATAGCCAACCTTGACTGAAATTGTTCCCTAGTTACCCCTTTGAGCCTTTGTAAGCCTTTTTCTTTGTTAACTCACTAAAAGATTTCCTAACCTCAAATGAATTCGTTCCAAACAGTTTATCCCTTACCTACGAGCATGTAGATCATTCGCAATTAAATTTTGACCTATGTTCTGGTTTTGGGAAGTTAGAGGAGGTTGGGATGTGTCATGAACAATGCAAGTGAGTTCTATTGTGTTTGAAAAAAAAAGAAAAAAAGAAAAAAAAACCAATCTGTACTTATCGTCCACGTACTTACACATTGAGGAAAATGTGTTGTTTAAGTGTGGGGGAGGAAAAGTGTAAAAAAAAAAAAGAACAAAAAAGAACAAAAGAAGAAGAATAAGAGATCTATACCCTTAAATGTTCTTAAAAAGAATGAAACAACAAAGTGTGAGGGTGTAGTTTTCTTTTGTTTTCTGCAAAAAAAAAAAAAAAAAGATTGAGTGTTCTAAATAAGTTTGAGGGAGTAACCTGGTGAATTGAAATGAAGTTGTGTTATAGGTTTGAGCTCTACATAGTCTTGAATGATTTATGTGTTTGTGGGTGATTTGAGCCAAATTATTATCCTTTATCATACCTTCACCCAAGCCAAACGTTACAAGCTTAATAAAGTCCTACTTGATCCTTGGTGTTGTGCATGTCTACATTAGTGGAGAGTGACTTGAAAAACAGGCCTATGGAGTACATTTATACACACATCTTCAATATTAAATATGATTCATTTTTATGCATAAACTCGTCCGGGTTACAAGTGATTAGGTGAGAATGGCTCTACACACACACACTTGAGGAATTGAAGTGAAGCGAAACTAATCTTTTGAGATAAAATTCTTGATCAAGTGCATTATTTTGAAGTTTTCCTTGGGTTATAATTAAGTACAATCTTTGAGGCCTATTTGCAAGTTGAAGCATTGTGTGTTTTAATTTTTCTTTGATTCTGTTTCGGTTTAGTTTTGTTTTCATATCGTTGTAGTTGCTCGAGGACTAGCAAAGTCTAAGTGTGGGGGAATTTGATAAGTGTCTATTTATATATCATTTCATATCAATTCGTCCATGTTTCTTTGCTATATTCCTTGGTATTTTTATGTTTTTGTGTGGTTTTGATGTTTGTAGGAGTTTTGGAGCAACTTGCACAAAAATGGAGTAAAACCCTTCATTTTCACCTCTGCTAGTCAACCATCTTCTCGGATTTAATTGTATTGATATACAATGAACCCGATGACATATCATATACCGTTGAAAAGCTCTCGAAGTCTACTTTTTGGAGAAATTTACGGTTTATGAATCCATTCAGTGTACTGAAAGTTGTAATCAAAACAGTGTGAGAAGTGTAGAAATGTAATTCCACACATCACTGTAGCATGTATAATACGGGACAATGTAGCACGTTACTGTAGCAGAGTATTTAAACACATTTTAGGGTTTTATTTTCATAACTTGAAGAGGGGAAAACGTGGGAGGAGGCTGCATTTCTGGATTTCTCTCATCCCTTGGAGTTCTTAAAGGAGAAAGAAGATTTTGAAAGAGGAGGAACTACAATTCCAAGAAGATTCATCTACAAAGAAGATTTTCAAAGAATTTGCTAAGTTCTTCTTTCCTTTTCAATTCTGGAATTTCTCTGTATTGTATTTGTTATTATGATTGAATATGTGTAACTAAATCTGAATTGGTTGAGGGTGATTTCAAAGCCCTTGATATGGATATTGTGAGTTGATTGTGTAAGAAATTGTTATCCAATTCTCTAATTGAAGTTGCTTGTATTTTCCCATATCTAATGCTTATGATTGCTTACTGATTGTATTTGGAATGGCCAACTGAATATAATCTGTTGTTGTCTATTGCTAGATTAGAAATCTTGATCCGTAATTGTCATGAATTTCCAATCATTAGTAGCAAAATTGTGATCAGAGATTGCAATTGGAAAATACAACCTAGGTTAAATAATCCGAACTTGTGTGATTATTGCTTAGATCAACCTATCTTTCTCATCGTAATGCTTCTATTGAATTAAACTTAGAGAGCTTGTTCTAGGTTGTTTAATGGATAGAGATTAAATAAAGAGCTTGTTTTATTTAACAACAAAGTAGGAAAGATTGGGATAACAGAGCTTGTTGTTATCTACGGTTGATAACTTCAATGCTGTAATTGGATTACAATTCTATATTAATTCACAAATTAATATCTTGTGGCAGAGAATGAACTCTTAACCAAGTGTCTCTCATTGATTTTTCACTCCATTTAACTTTGGTTTGTGTTATTCTTCATTTGCTTTCGTATTAAGTTTAGTTAATCAATCAACAAAACCCACTCTGTTTAGTTTATTATTGCTGGAAAATAACAAATTCAATTAGAATCAATCCTCATGGGAACGATATCTACTTATCACTTTATTATTTGTGCGACTAGTATACTTGCTAGTTTCGAACGCATCAGTGGCTGACTTGCCTCTCACTACAGCTGAAATTTGCTCAACTTTGCACCATAATCTACTTTATTATCTGCACCACATTACATCATCAATACTAGTATTGAACTCTAAATTAACTCACATAAAACCCATTTAAAAGAACTAAAAAGAAACTAAAAGTAAGAGTGGAGATACCTGACAGAGTAGACTGGAGAGTAACAAATGGAGCTGGTGTATGAAATTTTGCTTGCTCTACAGCATTTGTCCAAACAAAGATCCTGAATGCAGTTGATAACTCCTGTTTGGAGCAACTTGATCAAGAACACCTTCTCTTTCTACCATTAAAAAACCATAAAGGATATAAAAAAATATTTAAGTGAAATCACAACCTATAATAAGAATCAAAATACAAGTAAAACAAATAAAAGCCTGGATTATATACAAAAACTAATCTTATGAAACAGATTTGCAGTTTAATTGAGTATCTGCAATAAACCTCTTTTAAAAGTCATCTTTCCAACGTTTTCTAATATGGATTCTCATATGATCTCAATATATTAACAGTTTATTAATATGCACCTGATATGACTAGTTCCTTATTTCTTCCCTTCTCCAATTCTGATATACTGTTCTAATAATTTGAGAAGAATAACTTTAGGGCTAGTCTTGTTGAATACGTACTGTTTTATTAGTATAAGAATAAAGGCAAAAATCAGCCATTTAACTAGTTCCTTAATTTTTATTTTTGCTGATGACCACGTCTAAGATTATCCTAAGTTCTTACATTATTCTTTCAATAAAGCCGCCCCTTATTTCCACCTTAACACCAGATTTTGATGTATAATTGTCTTCTTGTATGAAGTTATTTTCCTGGAATTGAAGTTTCATATGATGGCAAAAGCTTGTTGAAGTCATTGCTAATATCATTCTTTCAAGCATTAGTAGATGTGTGCATTCTTTTATATATAAAAGTGTAAAACAGTTACAAGCTGCTACAAACACACACACAAAAATTCCTACGAAAATTTATTGGTTAGATTATGTGTGGAATGTTTATCCAATTGAAACAGCATTGAACAGGAAAGGCTACAACACAAGTAGCATCTCTAATTAGGAAGACTACAACATTAGAACTAAAAAGCTTTTTAACTATTTAAAACCAGCCATCTTTCGGTAATTTATTATAGGCACCACGCTTATAATTTATTAATTAGGTTGGAAATAGTCAAGGTTTTCTTGCAAAATGACTAGAGTCTATCAGACTACTCTGAATTTAAACTCAATTATTTGTTTCTTCAAGGAAAGAGAAGAAGAAATCTTTTAAGAAGTACATTGGTTAAAAGGTTTTAAGAAGCAGCTTCCGAATATGATTCTAAAAACTAGTGCAAAATTAAAGTATGGAAGAGTCATTTCAATTTTTTTTTTCTCAACTTCAAAAACAACTTTTCTCAATTTCAAAAATTTGTGCAAGTTCATGAAACCTATATTACTTCAAACAAAAAAATTAAGACTACTTCAACCTATATGGACAGAATACAGAAGTTAATTATTCTCAAGCTTCACAACTAAATAAAATCACAATCAAGAGAGGACTGTCACAGATACATGGCCTAATCCTTTTTTTTTTAATGGAAAAAAATTTATTATAATACAAAACTTATAGTTTCTTAACATAAAAAACAAAGTCATTATGAACAGTTCTAACACCACCAAACAAGAATGACTATGTACATAATAAAACCTTCCCTATTATGATTATGTTATGAGTTGCATTCGTCAGAGAGTGTGAATTGAAAGAAAGAGGAGCAGAGCCTGGGCAGGAATAACTGATTAATTTGTTATAATTTTGGATGAAAGTAATGAGAGATTAAAAGCTAAGGAGATCATCAGAAGGCTCTCCACTCTAGGAAAATAAAAAAGAACGACATTTCAATTATCTAATTAACCCAATTTCATTTTACATGATAAAGAGAGTCCAAATTAACCCCATTATCAATTCACATTACTGTTAATGACAACCAAAGACAAATTTATCATCAAAATTAGACCCCCAAAGAGGACAGAATCCTAGAGAACTCCAAATCCTAATCTAACCAGCAAACAGCAACAGTCCATAGCTCGCACTGAGACAAACAAATCACAAATCAACCACTAAAATCGTAATTTCGTCTTTAACGTATCAAGAAAATCAATGCACACCACCAAAATCAATAGAGAGATGATGAAAACGACGCCATATATAAATCGCAGATCAAAATTAAGAATTCGTAATTCAAATCAAATCGCTAACAAAATTAAATTAAAAATAAAAACAAAAAAAATTTAAAACGCACAATTGAATAAGTGTCCAATCGAAATAATTCACATGCAACAGAGAATCACGAAAGAAAAATATAGTGGTTGAATTAATCACGCAAGGAAAATAAAATACAGGAAAATTAGGGATCTTGAAAATAGAGATAAGATCGAGGGGCAAAATCAAAAAAATCTGGGGTTGAGATACACTTACAATTGGGGGATCGAGAAGAAGAAGTGAATCTGAGATTTTCTGTCTTTGTGCTGATGTGACAGAGAGATAAAATGAAAATATAGTGGTTGATGATGAAATTTTTTATTTGTGGGTTGGTGAGACAGAGAGATAAAATTAAAGGCACGATGAAGGGTAGAGAAGAGGAGATGGAATTAGGGATTTGAGAGGCGGGAGCATAAGAGAGAGAGAGAGAGAGAGAGGTGGGAGAATGGCGTAAAAGAGAGGGACCAAGTATAATAACTCGATTATATAAAAAGTTTTTACTACGGGCCTCTAAAACCGCCGTAAAGTCCATAAATTTTACTGCAGGTGTAGTTGCCCGCCACAAAATTCGAACTTTTACCGCATTTTTAAAGGCCCGCGATATATGGGTGCAGTAAAAGACCCTTTTTGTAGTAGTGTAATAAAACAGTTACTTTTGAAACGCATGTTCTAGATGTTTATGTTTCTTAGCTGTTGGTTCTCTTCAAAAAATCACTTTGGCCTTAGGAATTGTGATGTTGTGAAACTCATTGGTTGTTTTGATTATATAGATTCATGTTATGCTCTTTATTATGACTTCTTTGCATACTATTATTAGTTGAACCGACTACGGCAAATACAAGACTTGGTTTTGCTTTTCTGCAGCAGCCAAGGGATACAAACTCATATTGACCATGCCTGCATCAATAAATATTGAAAGGAGGGTACTTTTACATTCATTTGGAGCAGAATTTGTTCTCACAGATTCTGAGAAAGGTTTGAAAGGAGCAGTTGATAACGCTGAAGAAATTGTTCTGAACACCTAATAGTTACATTTTTCAACAGTTTGATATTATGGCTAATCTAAAGGTTAATCATTTGTCATGCTAGGTCTTTCAACCTATGTGGACATTTATATTATTGTCAATATTTGTGTTTTTCTTTTAATTGAAACTAAATCAATAAAGGAAACGTTAGAGAAAGAGAAAGAGAGAAAGTATGCAAGTGCATGCAGCCACATTACAAAGGAAGATAAAAACCACTGTCATTTTTGCAATTTATTAGTTATTCATATATCTAGTAAATTAATAACTACTAGAAATTTCTTGAAAAATTAGATAACATTTGTTATTTTTTAGCATAGATTAATTTATGTTTCTTTGACCCAGATTAATTAATTTTTGATTGATATAGTAATTTACATTGCATTTCCCATTTATTAAGCTAAATGTAGCGTGCTTTTTTTACTACTACTTCACAAAGTAAATTTACTATCCAATAATATTATCATATTAAGCTAAATGTAGCATGCTTTTTCGATGCCACCTGACAAAGTACATTTATTATCCAATAATATTACCATGATTTATACAGAAATATAACTTTTTCAACTTAATTATACAGAGGGAACTCGTAAATTACTGAATCATTTTTAAGTGCTTTCATACTTTTATTATTGTATACTTCTTAATTTGCTTTATGGTATTTTTTAATTTATGTTTTAATTCATTTAATTTTTTAATTCTTCTTCTATAGAACTAATTAATTGTATACAACATCAGTTCTCCATAAGATCATTCATCTCTTTGCACTCAAAACTAGTCTCGACAATTTAAGCCTTATTGAGAACTACTATCAATTGATAACAATTGATATCAAATAAAATTTATTAAGAAACTCCATTATTGTAAGTGTGAAATACAATATCAAACTTTTTCCGATAGTACTATATATCTAGCCTTCTTTGGTTGTAACAATCTATTTTATTTTCTTAAAAATAGTGTGTACAAAATTTATTAACATATTATTATTATATAAAAGACTACTACAAGGATAATAATTGAATTAGATCAAATTTAATTATTATTATATAGACCTAAACCTACTTGAATGACACAGAGCTCAGTGGTGATTAGTGTTGTTGATAGTTCTCAACCACGAGAAAATTATGATGTACTGGAAAAGGATGATGAATTTGGGTTAGATGATCTATCTAAAGAAGAAGAGTCAAATGACATTGTTAATCTTGATGATTTTGATGAAAAATTAATGTCGCATAGACATGATTATTGGTGATCAGAATGTTAAACGTATGACGACTTAGATGATAATTTATTGATAATGACATTGATACATATTATGCTTCAAGCAATAAGGAGATGGATGAAGACTACATTTCTTCTGTTGCTGATAATGGTAATGAAAATGTAGCTTTGTTTCATAGTTCCAATTTTTTATTTTATAAATACTTCAATTATGCATGTTTATGTTCATTTTTTTCCTTTCATTTTTTTTGTAAATCATACCTTTATATATCTTTGGAAATGTTTTTCATCATTTAATTTCTTTTATACCTACAGGCCTAAAGCAAGTAAGTCCATTCCAATATTGATGCATCCCAGACATAAATCTATTAATATTATTGACTCAAACTTGATGTATAGTGGCCGAGATGTCATCCAAGATCATAATCTATATGCCTCTAAACAATTGAAGAAGTTTGTCTACACGTGTCATTTGAAATTGCAGGACTGATTCCACTTGATATAATGTTATTTTACTTATATGTTACTCTATGAAAATACATTAGTCATGGGCTAATAAAATATTATTTCCCAAGCTTCTTATTGCAATTATAGCATTTAGTTTTATCCATGTAGGATGATTTTATATTAAATATTTAAATTCTTGAATGCTATACACTTAGAGAGAAAGACAATGATGAAAA
This sequence comes from Boswellia sacra, assembly GCA_013180625.2. Classification (NCBI taxonomy): domain Eukaryota; kingdom Viridiplantae; phylum Streptophyta; class Magnoliopsida; order Sapindales; family Burseraceae; genus Boswellia; species Boswellia sacra. The sequence goes on from SNVD02007543.1 coordinate 13,190, forward strand.
GTATGAAACAAATATTTTTATAACATCTCCGTACTTTTATTATTAAAAAAATTTAATTTTAATGGGGTCAACTCAATCCTTTAAAAGAAGTTGACTTTTAGCAACCTACTATTGCTTTAATTTGTAACCAAAATTGTTATCTGATGAAAGAATATTATGTTTTAGTGAGTATATAAAATTGTGACTAAAAACCATTGTCATTTTGACCAATTATAGTAACCTTTTAAAGACCACATCATTTTGGCTACTAATTCTAATTTTTTTCGACACCAGTTCTTTCAATTATTGAGACTATATGGCAGAAATATTTATTAGTCATAAACAACTAGTTACGTGTTGATTTTGGTCACTAATACTTATTACTTAATAACATTAGTGAGGAATATTGCCTACTGTCGCTACAACTATACTTTTAGTAACGAAATCAAATGTCATAAATAAAAATTTTGTTGCTAAAACATAAGTTTCTTGTAGTGAGGAGGATCAGGATGTTGGTCATGAGGATAAGGAGGCTAAGGATGAGGGTGAAGGTAAGGATGAGGAGGAGGAGAGGAATAGTGATTTTGACAGCTCCAACGAGGAGGAGTAGGTTGATAAGGAGCGTGGTGGTGGCAACGAGGAGTAAGTTTTCCCTCTTTTTGTTCATTTCTTGCTTTTGTTCATCCTTTATAGCCATAGGCCTTTTGAACTTGGATTGGTGCCCCTAGTTTTATATATATTTCCTTTGATAAAAAAAGAATGAGCCCTATTCATTTCTTCTTTTCCTTTGCATACGAACATGATTCAAAAGAAATTGGCATAGAATATTTGTGAAAAAATGAACATTTCAATTTCGCATGCTATAGGCGTGGCACCTATTTGGCGTATAGGCATGCACTTACTTGTATAGGCATCTATCTATTAGGGATCCCACATCGAATTTTAAACCAATTTTGAGTTTCTTCTTTTATAAATCTCACAACTCTTATCTTTCTCCCTTCATTATTCCATCGTGAGTGAAGCAAGTTTAGAAATCATCCAAGTTCGGTTAAAGCTCGTCAAAGTTGTAGAATGGCGTTTATTGGAGTCCAGTGGTCTCTTCAGGTTGAAATACCTCAAACAGGTTAGACTGAATATCCCTTTTCTTAGCTGTAATCAATTTTTGGGATTCAACTGATCATGTCTTTAGATTTCATGGACAAGAGTTATGTCCATTGTTTGAACAATTTAGTGCTATTATGGGCATCTCTACATCAAGTATTGAAGAGATCATACTACCTCCTTTAAATAGGACTACACTAAATGATTTGACTGATTTGTTTCACGTTCCACATGATGTGATAGGCATACACACTATAGACTGTAGAGTCATGTTGCATTCGTTGATGCCTCTGATTGGGTTGGTAGAGAGAAGATCCATTTCTTAGCGCTGCATATTTCAATTTTGTCTATTGGCTCAACATTATTGGTTTATGAGGATAGATTTAGAGATCCTTTGTTGGTAACTATGATTTTACAGATGGGGCTTGAAAAGATGCTTATGCCCCTGATTCTTATTAAGACTTTGACTGGGGTAGATCGTGTAAAGTTGGGAGAGAGCATGAGGCTTTCTGGCATTCTTCTTCTTCTTTAGTTGGGTCTTATCTCTATTTTTTTTTTTTTTTTTACAGACTATTTCCATAGATATGGCTGCAGGAGAAGTTGGCCATTTTGGCTTGGCCTGAGGTCGACCCGCTTCGTTATGGACCTCAGCATAATTCCTGTAGAAGGCTTTCGGAAACTAGATTCTTGGACATCTTGGCTTCATGTTGTACCAGACAGACTCATCCATTGGTATTACCCTTGGTAGAGACTACAACATGTGACTCTCAGGACTTATACCACAAGTGTTCCATTGGCTGGACTCACTCACAGTTACTTTTATGCCCAATCTTGATTGTGCAGGCAGTACGGATAGAAACAACGTATTGTGATTGTTCTTCCTACTTTTGGGCGTAGATGTCTTACAACACGTTTTCTTGACCATGTTCAAGGGACTTGGCCACATCGACTTATTCAAAGGGACCTGTTTCACGACTTTGATTTTACTATCGTTGACTAGTACTAGGCAAGGGTTGATTGGTAGGCTGATTGACACATATGTTAGACTTTCTACAAACAGAAACTCTAAGAAATGCATTTGAAGTCCTTTGTTAGATATATTCTCCTTTGAAGTAATTTAAACTTAATGAAAATCAGTTGCATAACATATGTGTAAGCATTAGTTTTGTGCTTATGTTTTGAGCCTGAAGGTGAGAAGGTTTGGACCAATGATGAGAACCACAAAATACTGAGTGACATTGACCGTTGACTTGAAAACGGACTGAAAATACCCTGAATACACAAATCTCACAACTCTTATCTTTCTCCCTTCATTATTCCATCGTGAGTGAAGCAAGTTTAGAAATCATCCAAGTTCGGTTAAAGCTCGTCAAAGTTGTAGAATGGCGTTTATTGGAGTCCAGTGGTCTCTTCAGGTTGAAATACCTCAAACAGGTTAGACTGAATATCCCTTTTCTTAGCTGTAATCAATTTTTGGGATTCAACTGATCATGTCTTTAGATTTCATGGACAAGAGTTATGTCCATTGTTTGAACAATTTAGTGCTATTATGGGCATCTCTACATCAAGTATTGAAGAGATCATACTACCTCCTTTAAATAGGACTACACTAAATGATTTGACTGATTTGTTTCACGTTCCACATGATGTGATAGGCATACACACTATAGACTGTAGAGTCATGTTGCATTCGTTGATGCCTCTGATTGGGTTGGTAGAGAGAAGATCCATTTCTTAGCGCTGCATATTTCAATTTTGTCTATTGGCTCAACATTATTGGTTTATGAGGATAGATTTAGAGATCCTTTGTTGGTAACTATGATTTTACAGATGGGGCTTGAAAAGATGCTTATGCCCCTGATTCTTATTAAGACTTTGACTGGGGTAGATCGTGTAAAGTTGGGAGAGAGCATGAGGCTTTCTGGCATTCTTCTTCTTCTTTAGTTGGGTCTTATCTCTATTTTTTTTTTTTTTTTTACAGACTATTTCCATAGATATGGCTGCAGGAGAAGTTGGCCATTTTGGCTTGGCCTGAGGTCGACCCGCTTCGTTATGGACCTCAGCATAATTCCTGTAGAAGGCTTTCGGAAACTAGATTCTTGGACATCTTGGCTTCATGTTGTACCAGACAGACTCATCCATTGGTATTACCCTTGGTAGAGACTACAACATGTGACTCTCAGGACTTATACCACAAGTGTTCCATTGGTTGGACTCACTCACAGTTACTTTTATGCCCAATCTTGATTGTGCAGGCAGTACGGATAGAAACAACGTATTGTGATTGTTCTTCCTACTTTTGGGCGTAGATGTCTTACAACACGTTTTCTTGACCATGTTCAAGGGACTTGGCCACATCGACTTATTCAAAGGGACCTGTTTCACGACTTTGATTTTACTATCGTTGACTAGTACTAGGCAAGGGTTGATTGGTAGGCCGATTGACACATATGTTAGACTTTCTACAAACAGAAACTCTAAGAAATGCATTTGAAGTCCTTTGTTAGATATATTCTCCTTTGAAGTAATTTAAACTTAATGAAAATCAGTTGCATAACATATGTGTAAGCATTAGTTTTGTGCTTATGTTTTGAGCCTGAAGGTGAGAAGGTTTGGACCAATGATGAGAACCACAAAATACTGAGTGACATTGACCGTTGACTTGAAAACGGACTGAAAATACCCTGAATACACAAATCTCACAACTCTTATCTTTCTCCCTTCATTATTCCATCGTGAGTGAAGCAAGTTTAGAAATCATCCAAGTTCGGTTAAAGCTCGTCAAAGTTGTAGAATGGCGTTTATTGGAGTCCAGTGGTCTCTTCAGGTTGAAATACCTCAAACAGGTTAGACTGAATATCCCTTTTCTTAGCTGTAATCAATTTTTGGGATTCAACTGATCATGTCTTTAGATTTCATGGACAAGAGTTATGTCCATTGTTTGAACAATTTAGTGCTATTATGGGCATCTCTACATCAAGTATTGAAGAGATCATACTACCTCCTTTAAATAGGACTACACTAAATGATTTGACTGATTTGTTTCACGTTCCACATGATGTGATAGGCATACACACTATAGACTGTAGAGTCATGTTGCATTCGTTGATGCCTCTGATTGGGTTGGTAGAGAGAAGATCCATTTCTTAGCGCTGCATATTTCAATTTTGTCTATTGGCTCAACATTATTGGTTTATGAGGATAGATTTAGAGATCCTTTGTTGGTAACTATGATTTTACAGATGGGGCTTGAAAAGATGCTTATGCCCCTGATTCTTATTAAGACTTTGACTGGGGTAGATCGTGTAAAGTTGGGAGAGAGCATGAGGCTTTCTGGCATTCTTCTTCTTCTTTAGTTGGGTCTTATCTCTATTTTTTTTTTTTTTTTTACAGACTATTTCCATAGATATGGCTGCAGGAGAAGTTGGCCATTTTGGCTTGGCCTGAGGTCGACCCGCTTCGTTATGGACCTCAGCATAATTCCTGTAGAAGGCTTTCGGAAACTAGATTCTTGGACATCTTGGCTTCATGTTGTACCAGACAGACTCATCCATTGGTATTACCCTTGGTAGAGACTACAACATGTGACTCTCAGGACTTATACCACAAGTGTTCCATTGGCTGGACTCACTCACAGTTACTTTTATGCCCAATCTTGATTGTGCAGGCAGTACGGATAGAAACAACGTATTGTGATTGTTCTTCCTACTTTTGGGCGTAGATGTCTTACAACACGTTTTCTTGACCATGTTCAAGGGACTTGGCCACATCGACTTATTCAAAGGGACCTGTTTCACGACTTTGATTTTACTATCGTTGACTAGTACTAGGCAAGGGTTGATTGGTAGGCCGATTGACACATATGTTAGACTTTCTACAAACAGAAACTCTAAGAAATGCATTTGAAGTCCTTTGTTAGATATATTCTCCTTTGAAGTAATTTAAACTTAATGAAAATCAGTTGCATAACATATGTGTAAGCATTAGTTTTGTGCTTATGTTTTGAGCCTGAAGGTGAGAAGGTTTGGACCAATGATGAGAACCACAAAATACTGAGTGACATTGACCGTTGACTTGAAAACGGACTGAAAATACCCTGAATACACAAATCTCACAACTCTTATCTTTCTCCCTTCATTATTCCATCGTGAGTGAAGCAAGTTTAGAAATCATCCAAGTTCGGTTAAAGCTCGTCAAAGTTGTAGAATGGCGTTTATTGGAGTCCAGTGGTCTCTTCAGGTTGAAATACCTCAAACAGGTTAGACTGAATATCCCTTTTCTTAGCTGTAATCAATTTTTGGGATTCAACTGATCATGTCTTTAGATTTCATGGACAAGAGTTATGTCCATTGTTTGAACAATTTAGTGCTATTATGGGCATCTCTACATCAAGTATTGAAGAGATCATACTACCTCCTTTAAATAGGACTACACTAAATGATTTGACTGATTTGTTTCACGTTCCACATGATGTGATAGGCATACACACTATAGACTGTAGAGTCATGTTGCATTCGTTGATGCCTCTGATTGGGTTGGTAGAGAGAAGATCCATTTCTTAGCGCTGCATATTTCAATTTTGTCTATTGGCTCAACATTATTGGTTTATGAGGATAGATTTAGAGATCCTTTGTTGGTAACTATGATTTTACAGATGGGGCTTGAAAAGATGCTTATGCCCCTGATTCTTATTAAGACTTTGACTGGGGTAGATCGTGTAAAGTTGGGAGAGAGCATGAGGCTTTCTGGCATTCTTCTTCTTCTTTAGTTGGGTCTTATCTCTATTTTTTTTTTTTTTTTTACAGACTATTTCCATAGATATGGCTGCAGGAGAAGTTGGCCATTTTGGCTTGGCCTGAGGTCGACCCGCTTCGTTATGGACCTCAGCATAATTCCTGTAGAAGGCTTTCGGAAACTAGATTCTTGGACATCTTGGCTTCATGTTGTACCAGACAGACTCATCCATTGGTATTACCCTTGGTAGAGACTACAACATGTGACTCTCAGGACTTATACCACAAGTGTTCCATTGGCTGGACTCACTCACAGTTACTTTTATGCCCAATCTTGATTGTGCAGGCAGTACGGATAGAAACAACGTATTGTGATTGTTCTTCCTACTTTTGGGCGTAGATGTCTTACAACACGTTTTCTTGACCATGTTCAAGGGACTTGGCCACATCGACTTATTCAAAGGGACCTGTTTCACGACTTTGATTTTACTATCGTTGACTAGTACTAGGCAAGGGTTGATTGGTAGGCCGATTGACACATATGTTAGACTTTCTACAAACAGAAACTCTAAGAAATGCATTTGAAGTCCTTTGTTAGATATATTCTCCTTTGAAGTAATTTAAACTTAATGAAAATCAGTTGCATAACATATGTGTAAGCATTAGTTTTGTGCTTATGTTTTGAGCCTGAAGGTGAGAAGGTTTGGACCAATGATGAGAACCACAAAATACTGAGTGACATTGACCGTTGACTTGAAAACGGACTGAAAATACCCTGAATACACAAAAACAAAGCCTAATCCACAAAAAAAAAAAAATGAAAAAGAAAGACACCAATCAAAGTGGGATATTGATTAAAAGTGGTGCTTATACCTCTACGCCCCAATACCCTACATTGACGCATGCGCGGGTCTATCTTTGCCGTAAGTTCACTGTTAGATGTTGGAACGAGGGCCTTCGTAAGGCCTAGTTGTAATAAAAATGCCCAAGAGCCTATGAAAACAACCAATTTTACGCTTGAAAGTTGGAGAAGATTGTGCAAGAAGGAAGATAGGCATCCACAGGAGGAAAACGGTGCTGCACCTATCACAAAACTTGAAAGGAGGGTAGAGCACCTCAAAGAAGTGAGCACGTATTTGCCTTACATGTGCGTGCGTTTCCTACACGTGCGCACTCCTTCTCCAGAATTCTATAAATTTTGGCTTTTCTCCCATTTCGAGGGATAACTATTCATCTAAATTCTCGCACTAGCTTTGCGAAATTTTCTAGCCTCACTTTCGCTAATTTTTGACCCATTTCCTTTCAAGCCTTTGCATACAGACCCTTGTTTCTATACACTTTTGACCCCTTTTACTTTCAAACTTTCCCATATACACCCTTGTTTCCATACCTTTCAACCCTCTTGCTTTCATACTTTCACACACACACACACACGCCTATTTCCATACACTTTGGGCCCCTATTGCTTTCAAACTTTCACTCACACACACACACACACACACACACACGCACTTGTTTGGTACACTTTCAACCCCTCTTACTTTTAAAGTGTCACACACATACCCTTGTTTCTATATACTTTAAACCCCTCTTATTCTCAAGCTTTACACCCACACGTTTATTTACAAACTTACACCTTTATTTTCACCAATTTTCAAACAACCGATTACAAACACTTAGTATTCGGTACAACCTGAGGGTAAATCAACACATTTCCTGTCTTGTCTCACTGTTTATGTTACGTTTTTTATAATTTGCATTTAGAATTGAGATTAGGTGAATATGGGCTATGGTGGCAGATCGAAGATGGTCGATAGGAAACTACCACTCTAATATGCCTCCATTTTGATATCCACCATTTATTTTATTGCATTTTATCTTTTTTTTTTTTGCTTATTTACTTTATCGCATTTTTATCTTCAATGCCGGTTACTTTTCCATTATTTACTTTATAACATTTTTATTTTATTACATTTTCCTTTTTTCCTTTTCACACACATTTACTTTTTTGTCTTTTATTTTTACTGTAATTTACCTTATCACACATTTACTTTATTGCACATTTACTTTATCGCCTTTTACATTATCATAGTTTATATTATCACGTTTTATATTTATTGCACTTTATTGTTATTGCTCTTTTTATTGTCTTTCATTTTGTTTCCATCACCATTCCAATGATACCGTTTGAATCCTGAACGGCTATCTAAATTGCTCCCATGGCCGCTATTCAATCAATGAGTAGTTATCCATCTCGGTCCGTCAAAACATATTAGACATTGCTTAATCCATAAATGGATGTCGTAATAAAAAAGGTTGCGTGACGAGTCACTTTACTGAACTCATTGGAACTTGCACTCGCCATTTCACAATAACAGTTCTCCTTTCACTATTATCGACATTCTAACCAATATTTTTGTTCCTCATCTATCTTGTTGAAATGTTGTGATAACGGTTGGATTAGGTAGACTCACACTAATGGTGAGGAATCCGATCTGGAGGATGGTGGTTTTTAAGTGTTGATTAGAGAAGGAAGGTGTAGACACTGAATTTTTTAGGCTTGATGAAGGAATGAAGATGAATGTTGAGAAAAGATAATGACCAAAATGCCTTTGGAGGCCAAGAAAGGAAAGGTGAGACATAGTTGGTGAAAGGTCTTGAAAACTAACATGTGATTTTGAAAAATCATAGAAATTAATCCACGAGGAATTTGATGATGAGTCATATATCATTGGGAAGCTATGGATGTCTATTTTTCATAGAAATTTACGAATCACTAATTGGAGTTGAACACGAGAAGTTATGCATGATCGAAGGAACGAAGATATGAAAGGACTACATTGGAGGATGACAAAAAAGGGAAGGGCCAAAGGGATATTGGCCGACCAGCTATCAAACAGCTGCCTGACTATCCGAAACAGTTGCTTGACCATCTGAGATCCACTCGGCTGTCAGCCAACGACTGGTCGTCTATCAGATGATCGCCCGACCATCTAGAAATGGCCGCTCGGCCCTTTTTGGCTTATTTTCAGAAGTTAACTTGAAAAGCTTTCTTTTTCGTCTTTACCTCTCTCCCATACAAACCCCCCTCCTCTCACTTTGCAAGACACATCGATTTTCGACTACAATCATCTCTTCTCCCTCTTGAAGACATGCTCAAGAATTCAAGAAGCCTTTTCCACTATAAATATTTTTTTTAGGCGTTCTATTGCTTTAAACACTCTCAAGCAATATTTTTTTAAGACTTATTTGCTTTGATGAATGCTAAGAAATAGCATAGAATAGGTAAGAATTATTGTTTCACCCTTGAATGCCATGATTGATGTTGGATGTTTGAATTAGGCTAGAATATGTCATGAATGCCATGTTTAGGCTAGAATAAGCCGTAGGAATCATGTTTTAGGCTAGAAATGCTATGATACTTGATATGAATCATGCTAGAATAGCTATAGGTAGAATTGCCATGATAGAATTTATCAAAATCTAGGCTAGAATGCCATGATATTAGATTATCGCTTTGTTTGATTGCTTATGAATGTATGAATATATCATGATTAAAAGTGCGATTGTATGATGCCATGAAGTGACGGTGGACTCACATTGATGGTGAGGGACCATCACTTAGAATGAATACTTGAATAACATGAATATGTATGTAGAGACTTGATGGACATTGAATAGACTCACAAATGATGGTAAGGAATTCATTATCTATTAACTCTGGACTTGGATACTTGTGATATATACAATGGATTGTACAGATGAAATATAGAATTTACTTTATCATTGAATAACAATTGTTGTAATCCTCTTCGATTCCCTTATGTTTGAAAGGAAATGTAATCCATTCTCTTCCCTCTTTCTTTGTATGAATATACAACTGTCATTGATTGAATAATCACCACATATGCCTAACAAAGATAAAAAAAGGAATATGTGGATAAAACAAACAATGCCAGGTGAACTAAGTAACAACACAAGATATTTCTATTTGGTATTCCCAAGTGAAGGCCGGATTTACATCCGGGCGGCTTGAAGGACTCGTATCTAACTTAAACCCATCTCTGAAGGGAGGAGGGTAGTTTAGGTCCCTAAGTGAGGGATTACATTGCCCCCATTCATTCTTAATTGAATAATTGGGTAGCAACTCCTTTCTCCTGATGTGCCTATGGCTTGTTTTTGTTCTCTTACGTATAGAAAAGAGGCATTGACATAGTGTTGTGGTTGCAAATGCTCTGGCAGGATGAAAGCCCCATTCACAGTGGCAACTTCACTAGGGATAAGAGCAGTTGATTTCGATGGGAATACCAAGTCCTAATACCTAGTGTTGATATAATGAGTTCTTGCATCACTACACTTTTGGATACAATGAGCACGAAATGCCTAAACTAGCCGTGTGGCATTGGCATGAGAAGTCTTTGGCTCCACTCGATCCCGAGACGGCTCATGTGGTGTCACCACCTTTGAGCACGTACCATCGAATTGTTATAAAAAGAGACTGGCCCAAGGGCATCTCTCGCTTGAAGGAGCCCAGAGCATTGGACACTTGAAACTCGAGCCCATGTAGATGACTTTAGAAATTTCCAATAGGATGAATATCCAAAACCCATGTTGAAATGCATGTCTATAGATGCAAATTCCCCATGATTAGGATAACATCAGCTCGAAACCTCATGGAGCTATGAACAAATGTCACATGTCAAGTCACCTATAAAAGAACAAAATGGGAAAATGTGCCATGAGTTAAGGTTATCATGATGTTTTGAAAACCATAATATGATAATCATGAAGAATCCAACATCAACATGAATGTTAGAATTAGGAGAGAGAATCTCGCATTCCCACATCCCATGATGATGACTTGGGAATGAGGTCAAAAATCTTAAGAAAATGGACTTGACCTCATGTGTGTGGAAGGAATAAGGTTGGAAGGCTAAAAGCGTGTCCATGCCCTTATATAAGCATGCATCATATCATGCACACATGCATGCAGACATGGCATTAACACTTTTGTTTTGCAGCCACCATTGCTTGGGTTAGACGAGGTGGTTGTTTGATAAGATAAGAAGATGAAATGGCATCACCCAACAATAGCAATGCAGAAATGGTCCAATTGAGAGTTGATACGACCATGCTCTAGCAACAAATCGCCCAATTCATTAAAGCTCTATGGAATAATCCTAACTATATGAACAAATCTCCACTTGAGCGTAATGGTGGTGAAAATGGCGAGACAAGCCAAGATAGAGTCAGGGGAAAAAGCTCAATCAATCAAGAAGAACCCAAATCGGTCAAGTAGTTGACTAAGGAGATGGAAAAGGTCCAATCCCTCTTGAAGAATAAGAGGTTAAAAAGGGTCAAAGACCTAAACGACATTTTGCTCATTTGGGACAACGATTTGCCTCCCAAATTTTGCATGCTAAACTTGCCTAAGTTTAATGGCTAGGGCAATCTAAAGACGCATCTAAGGTAGTATGCAGCCATAATGGCCACCACTCCTTTGTCAAAGGAGAGCATATTAAAGTATTTCATGCTATCCTTAGAAGATGATGTAGTAATATGGTACCATGACCTCCCTAAGAGAGTCTAAGAAGACTGGGAAGAGCTATCCGAATAGTTCGTAGAATAGTATCACCATAACACCCAACTGGGGGTAACTTTGAGAGATTTAGAGACGACATGCCAAAATCCCAACAAGACTTTCTCAGAATATCTAGTCTGTTGGAGGGTCAAAGTTGCCAAGATGACCACGAGGCCCATGCAGAAGGATCAAGTCTGTATGGTGATCAATAGAGCTCATGCCTTCATTAGTGATAGGCTTATAGGCTTTCCAATCAAGAAATTCAAAGATTTGTGTGATTCAGGCATCCAAATAGAAGATTTGGAGGCAAGGCAAAGGAGAAGCAACAATAGAAATCAAGAACAGTATGACCAATCTAGCGGGTTGGACAATGATGATGCGTAAGTGCATACTTGATAAAAGACTTGATTGACAATGGGGGAATTCCTAATTTAGAGTGAGAATAATGATGCTTTGAAATCTTTGTCTTAAGAGTAATACGAGAGTTGTGTATTCTTTTGGTGATGATCGATAAAATCATGACACTAATTGGAAATAGATTTTTCGAAAAACATGAGATTGTGTTGTTTACATGCCTGACTCTTTTTGCTAGATCAGTTTCATTCTTGATTCTTCAATCATTTGAGCACAATAGCCATGAATATATGACTTTATATCACTTAGAGAAACTTTATGTGAATAAAGCTTGGTGTTAAGATCTTACAAGACTCTAGAACCTGTTTGATCACCACCCGAGGCAAAATCCTAGGCTTCATAACATAAAAGAAGTGATTTGGGCCTTCTTTAGATCAATTGAGTCTTTCAAGCCCATCTATACTTACTTTATCCTCGCTAGCATATCCTATTGAGCCTAATCAAGCCTTTTCTTTATCAAACCACCCTAAAAAATTTTCTTACATAGTAGCCTTCACACATAACATATGAACATTCTACAAAAGAGCATTGAGAGCCATGCTTATAGGGGAATGAAAGGAAGTTGACAACTTTTTCTACAATTTTGAGCTCAAAAAAGAAAGGAACAAAAAAGAAAAAAGGGAGAAAGAGAAAAGGAAAAAAAGAAGAAGAAAAAGAAAGAAAAAGAAAAGAAAAGTGCTAATCCAAATACTCATAAAGATTAGGGTTGTAGCCACTTGAATCAAAAAGCAAAACAAACATGGTGGATGAAAACTCAAAGTTTGGGGTTACAAATGGGAGCTCTCAATTAAAACTTAGAATGGTTGTATGATTATGGCTAAGATAACCTTATAGTCTCCTTTATCATACCTTGACCCTAGCCCATCATTACAAGCTTGATAAAGCCCTAATGATCCTTGATGTTGTGATAAGCCTACATTAGTGGAGAGTGGCGTGAAAAGTGGGCTTATGATGGTCCTTCTATCTTCAAAGATTCAACACTAGTTCCTATTTGCATAAAGCTATCCGAGTCTTAGCAAGTGAAGTATGATTGGCTACACACACACACACACACACACACAGAATCTCGAATGAAGTAATTCTGGCATTAGAGTCAAAATTGTGAAGAATCACAATGTCAATGTATTACCTTTGAGCTATTGAACTTCAGGAATCATTGAAGAATTTGAATGTTAATGAAATTAATACACAACTCATATTTAGCATTTCAACTTGTTAATAAAGGATATTGGGTGTGTTGAAAATATGTCAAAAAGAAGAAAATCCACCAATAGTTCCCGTCAACAGTATCAAAGGAAGCAACTTTGCCACCAATAGTGAAGAACCAATATATATGGAAGAAGTTAGCCACTTTGTCTGGTATGGATGTTTACAAAGAAGAAGGAATAATGCCTTTAAGGCTAGATGAAGAAATTCCTCAAGACAATACCAGACTCTTCATATAGTGGGTAAACGAATTACCCACTCATCTTAAGGAGTGAAAAGAAGCAAGATAGTAAAGAATTGCCCTAACCACGGAAGATAGAATTATCTCAATCATCTTGGAGGAAGTGCAAGAAAATGATGGTAGAATAGACAGCCTCTCTTGTACCTAAATGTGAAGAAAAAATCAAAATAAAAGCCTTCTAAGTCGAAAACCTTGAAAAGGTGGCTTAGGTAAAAATTAAGGCAAGCCTGCTAAGCTAAAAACCCAAAAAGGCAGCTTAGGTAAAAGTTAGGGCATGAAAGAAAAGAAGAAAAATCCCAGTGAGTTGAAAACCCAGAAAAAGCGGTTCAGGCAAAAGTTAGGGCAAGCTCTCTAAGTCGAAAACTAAAAAATGGTGACTTAGGCAAAAATTAGAGCATAAAAAAAAATGAATGAAGTGAAAAATGATTGAACCTGTTAAGTCAAAATCTCGAAAGGGCGGTTTAGTCAAAGTTTAGGATTAGAAGAAAAACCTGAAGAAGCAAAAGACTGGCACTGAACCTCTGACAAGGATTAATCTTGACTCGATCAGTTCAATCCACGTCTCAGCTAGAATCAAGGGGACTATGGTGAAACCTAGGCCTATCTAAGAAATCATGATCATAAGATAAAGGTCACCACGACCATTCAGGGAGACTAATAAAGACCATGTAAGAAATAAGAGTTGATGAAGGCAAGGCCAATTGGATATGCTCCTGCCCATTATCTCAAGCAAAGGCATGATGGAAGATAATGTCACTCTATCGTTTTTGATACGAATGCCCATGGTAGGAATTAGGAAGTTGAAGAAGTGGCGAGATATGACATTGATGGTGCCTTCACAGTCAGCAGAATGATGCCCTCAGAATTGAAGGAGTAACAATCGAGTATGGTAGAGAATTCCTCATATAAGGGGCAAAGCTCTTGCCTATTGAAGCGAAATACGTGATCATAAGGATCCCAGAAGATCGTGCATTCCTTTAGAAAATGGATGTCAAGCTTTATATGTTGAAGGAACTTCAGGTGATAAAGACCGATGGATTCGATTCATTTATCGTCATCATCCTTTAGAGGCTTCAAAAGAGGCTTGAGGGTCTTGAGAAGGCCTCAGACATATTAGAAAATGCGAGAAAAGACATTAAAAGGTAAGAAGAGAGGTAGAACGAAAAATGAAAAAGTCGATGGCGACAGTCCTTACTCATCATCACCAACATTAATTGAAGAAGTAGCAACGTGCGCTTGAAGACGCTCAACCTCTTACTCTAGATGCTGGATTTGTAGACAACTCATCTAGTCCAAGCAACAAGCATATAGTTAGAATAATAGACATGATGCATACATGAACCATAAATCCTTTTCTTGCAGGAAGCATGATCCAGAATGAAGCATAGTCCAAAAGTGACCAAGTTTTATAGAATCATAAAGTAGTATGAAATACTAGGGGTAACCGTAAAGGAAGTGGGCTCAACATCTAGAGGAATAGCAACAGAAGCAGAATGATGTGGAAGTCAGCCTTGACGAGGCTCAATAAAAGTAGCATGAGGTGCAAATCAATCTCGATGAGACCCAGCAGAAGTAGCACGATGTGCAAGTCAGTCTGGATGAGGCTCTTACGTTAGCATGATGTGCAAGTCACCTCGATTAGGTTCCTTAGTTCGGCAGAATGCACAAGATCAAGTAGCTAAATCTCAATGAGATGCCTTTCAGGCAGTACGATATGCAAAAGTAGCTTTATCTCGATGAGATTTCTCTCAGGCAACACGATGTGCAAAGTTAACTCCATCTTGATAAGAATTCTCTTAAGTAGCACGATGTGCAAAAGCAATAAAAAGGGCATCTTATTTGAAGAAGGATGTTTACCTTGAAGAAAGAATCTCCTTTGAAGAAGGCAACTACCATAAAGAAGGCATCCACCTAGAAAAGGCATCTCTTTTGTTACACCATGAAGAAGGAATTCAAAGTCTACCCTACAAAAGGAATTTTTAAGAGGAAATTTGATGTTCATCTAGAAGGACTTGAATAAGATTCATAGTCAGATAGTTTGAAAGGTAAAGGATAAAAGGTCAAAGAGAGAAAGAAAAAGAAGAAAAAGAAGAAAGAGAGAAGAGAAAGAAAAAGAAAGAGAGGAGAGAGAAAGAGAGATAAATAAAAATAGAACAAAGAAAGGAGAAAAAGAGAAAAAGAAAAGAAAAAAAGACCCTGCATCGGCCTTAAGACACTAAAGAAGTTTTTTTTTTTTAACAAAGTTGATGACAAGCACCCGGCTATGGTAGTCATTTACTAACTCATAAGGAAAGAAGAGTATTATCAATCAACAGAATCTTCAGCCAAAATCGCACAAAAGAATTCCTCCATATACTAGAAAGCAATTTGTTGAGGAACATACCAAACAAGGTAAAATTTAAATTGACTTTATATCATCAAGAGATGTTTGAATTTTGTAGGAATTTGCAAAGACAAGGGAAAGATCCCTAGTGAATCAGATAATTAACAACATGGTTTTTCCAGTGAAGAACGTGACGAATGCAAGAGAAGTCAAGAATGAAGAATATGAGAACATGATAAATTAAGAGATTTTCCCTAGTGGATTAGAAGTAATCAAGAATAGAAGCAATAGTATTGGACATGAAACCTATTGAATACGAAATCCGGAGCAGATTAAAGAATAGTTAGAAAAAGGGTATGAAACCCAATGAAGGCAAAGACTGAAGAAGATCGAAGAAGAATAAATAATAGTTAGAAAAAGGGCATGAAACCCAACGAATGTAATGACTGAAGAAGATCAAAAAAGAATGAAGAATACTTAGAAAAGGGGCATAAAACCTAATGAATATAGGGTATGAAGAAATCAAAGAAAAATAATCAGCTGAAGGAATGAAGAATGAAAAGGTCTAAAGATCGTGAAGCAGTGCATGATAGACGTATTCCCAGTGGGCATGCATTAGAAGGAAACCTTAAGAAGTAAGTGCACTTAATAGTGTTTTAAGCCCTTAGAATAGGCACAAGCCCTAGGAAGAGACATACTAAAGAGTGTCAAAAACCCTAAGAAGTAGGTTCAGTTAAGAGTGTTTTAAGCTCTTATAATAGGCACAAACTCTAAGAAGAGGTGCACTAAAGAGTGTTGCAAACTCTAGGAAGTAGGTACACTAAAGAGTGTTAGAAACCCTAAGAAGTACATGCATTGAAGAGTGTTAGAAATCCTAAAAAGTAGGTACACTAAATAGTGTTTTATCATAGCATCGTAAGGATGCTTTTTAGCCCTTGAATGGGTACATCAGCCCTTAAATCAGCACATTAGCCCTTGAACGGGCACGTCCGCACTTAGAAGGGCATATTAGCCCTTAAACGGGCATATATGCCCTTAGATGGGCACATTAGCCTGTGAATGGGAACATCCACAATTAGATGGGCATATTAGCCCTCGAATGGGCACAGCTGCGTTAGATGGGCATATCCCTCGAACAAGCACATCTGCCCATAGATGGGCATAATAGCTCTTGAACGGGCACATCCACCCTTAGATGGACACATTAGCACTTGAATGGGTGCACCTTTTTATGGGAATAGATGATGAGGAATTCTGATAGAATAAGAACGAAGTTGAAGATGATGAAAGGAAAGTAAGAAACAGGAAGCAAGAGTACTTTGTCGATTTTTGTGCCTGACAAACCTCTCCAAAGCAGGGGTAAGCTGTAGACACTGAATTTTTGAGGATCAATGAAGGAATGCAAATGAGCATTGAGCAAAGATAATGACCAAAATACCCTTAAAGGCTAAGAAAGGAAAAGTGAGACGAAGTTGGTGAAAGGTCTCGAAAACTGACATATGAATTTGAAAAATCATAGAAATTAATCTAGGAGGAATTTGGCGATGAGTCATTTATCGTTGCGAATCTTTGGATGTCTACTTTTCATAGAAATTTATGGATCACAAATCAGAGTTGAACTCGAGAACTTATGCATGATCGAAGAAACAAATGTTTGAAGGGACTGCATCAAAGGATGACAAAAAAGGAAAGGGCCGAAGGGATATTGGCCGGCTGGCCATCAAATAGTCGCCTGACTATCAGCCAATGGCTGGCCGTCTGGAGATGGTCACCTTGCCTTTTTTGGCTTATTTTTGGAATTTAGCTTGAAAAGCTTCCTTTTTCATCTTCACCCCTCTACCATATAAACCCCCCTCCTCTCACTTTGCAAGACACACTGACTGTCGGATACACTCATCTCTTCTTCCTGTTGAAGACATGCTCGAGAATTTGAGAAGTCTTTTCCAGTATATATATATATATATTTTTAGGCGTTCTATTGCTCTAAACCTAGAAAGGGCATGTCTTGAGAGTAGAATTCTCTCCTCTCTCCCATTTTCTCTTTCATTTTTCTTACTTAGAAAAAGCATGTTTAGGGTTTAATTTTATGCTTAAGAGCATGTCTAAGGTTATTATGGATTGTGCTAACCCAATTTGTTTTGCAAAACGGATAAGCGTGTCGAGGTAAGTTCGCAATCCTTCCTTAATGAATCATGCTTATCAATTTATTTTATCTACGAATGCCTAGAATCATGAGTAGGAGGACATGTATAGAATCGTGCTTAAGAGCAAATGGTTAGAATCATGTTTAAAAAACTTATTTACTTTGATGAATGCTCGGAAATAGCATAGAATAGGTAAGAATTATCTTTTTACCCTTGAATACCATGATTGATATTGGATGTTTGAATTAAGCTAGAATATGCTATGAATGCCATGTTTAGGCTAGAATAAGCTGTGAGAATCATGTTTTAAGCTACAAATGCCATGATACTTGATAGGAATTATGCTGGAATAGCTATAGGTAGATTTGCCATGATAGAATTTATCAAAACCTAGGCTAGAATGGCATGATATTATATTATGACTTTGTTTGATTGTGTAGAAATGTATGAATATATCATGATTAGAAGTGCGATTATATGATACCATGAAGCGATGGTGGAGTCACATTGATGATGAGGACCATCACTAAGAATGAATACTTGAATAACATGAATATGCATGTAGAGACTTGATAGACATTGAATAGACCCACAAATGATGGTAATGAATTCATTATCAGTCTCGACTTGAATACCTATGATATATACGATGGATTGTATGGATGAAATATAGAATTTACTCTATTGTTGAATAACAATTGTTGTAATCCTCTCCCATTCTCCCATGTTTGAAAGGAAATGTAATCCATTCTCCTCCCTCTTTCTTTGTATGAATATACAACTGTTATTGATTGAATAATCACCTCACATGCCTAACAAAGATAAAAAAGGAAATGTGTCATAAAACGAATAATGCTCAGCATACTGAGCAATAATACAAGATGTTTCTATTTGGTATTTCCCAAGTGGAGGCCGGATTTACATCCAGGTTAGTCAAAGGAGTCGTACCTAACTTCCCAAACCCATCTCTAAAGGGATGAACGTAGTTTAAGTCTCAAAGTGAGGGATCAGATTTCCCAATTGAATAATTAGGTGGCGACTCCTTTCTCCAGACGTGCCCATGACTCGTTTGTGTTCCTTTAAAGCTTAAAAGAGGCTTTGACACAGTGTCATGATTGCAAATGCTCGGGTGGGATGAAAGTCTCGTTCGTAGTAGGTGATGAACACTTAAATATGCATGTTTAATAAGAGTTTAGTTCATCATATTGCATTAATAGGGTCATTAAATTCCTCAACTTAAGCATATTTGTAGCATTTGCATCTTTGGAAGTAATTTCTCTTAATTTTGGTTTTGTTGCAGGTTCGGTAAAATAGGCATAACTCTCTATTTATAGATCAAAATGATGCAAATATTAATGTTTTGAAAATCTGATTAAATTATCTACAAGATTATGTTTCACAAGCTTCATCAAATTCGGGCTCTTAGTGGACCAAAAATGGGCTTGAAGTGAATCCATCTGCAGTTTCGGTCCAACCTGACCATGACTCAGTATATTGACCATATCTCTCAGAATACGTATCCAAATCGTATGAATCAATATGTTATAGAAAGCTGAGAGAAATATCTACGACTTTTATGAAGACATGTGATTAAAATTCACAATAATTCAAGGCCAAAATTGATGGTCACAGTCGGTTCACCTAATTACCCTAATTGTCAATGTTGGTGCATCTAATATTTGACAATTATTCCATTGTAATTTGACAAGTTTGCCCCTGAATGTATCTATAAATAGAGGTGCCTTGTGACCCATTAGGGCATCTTGGCCTTTGCTGGGATCTTGTATTTCTCTATTGTTTTTTAAATGCTATTAATGAATTTCCTTTTTCTTGCATTTTGTGTTCTTTCTCTTATAATGTCTTGCTAATTTCTCTCTTGCTAAGGTGAAAGGGTGAAACCCTTGATATGAGAATAAGGATTCTCTAACTCTTGGTATGTACTTAATAATCGTAATCCTGTGTTGTTTATTTTATATGATTTATATTTATTTTCTTAATCAATCTTGACACCACTCGTAAAGTGGAGGTCTTGATCCATTGTCGACAATCCTTGGCACATCAAATGCTCGGATCCTTTCTAGATGTCGTATGGTTCTTTCTTACCGACATGAATCTAGTTAGGAACCTTGATTTGTTGTAGACATATGGTGATTGGCACATTGGATGCTTGAAGCCATTTACAAGTAGTGGTATAAATATTGGTAACGAAGCAAATATAATTCATATAACTAAAACGGGTTGTTTATCCTTATTTGAAATATCAAGGGTGGATCCCCTAACCTTAGCTTTCATTATTATTGTGTTAATTTCTCTTGTGTTATTCTCATTTTACAAACTTGTTCTTTACGTATATCTATTGATATTATCTTGTCATCTCTTTGAATCATCATATCGTATTTGCTTAGCTTATAATTTATAGCGCTAAAATTCCCTTCCTCGTGGATCGACCCCGGACTCACCGGTTTATTACTTCGAGACTCCTATACTTGGGAGACAATCCTTTTTCGGATGTGTCAAGTTTTTGGCGCCGTTGCCGGGGAAGGTAAAATTTGGCGTGCAAAATTGTAAGTGTTCTCTTTTCTCATCTTAGATCTTAATTTCTTGTGTGTTCATCTTTTCTTCCCTTTCCGTCTCTCTTCCTTGCATGAAAATTTGGTCACGAACATCTAGTGGTAGACTTGTTAGAAAAACATCATCTTCCTTAGAAAACATGGCCGACAATCATGTGAAAATATTTACGGATGAAGGGGACAACTGTTCACAACAAAATGATCAAAACCAACGAAGAACCCTCAGAGACTACATGAATCCGGTAAGGACTAGTGCACCATCTTGTGTAGTTTCTCCTCCAGATTCAATCCATTTGAATTTCAAACCAAGTTTTGTTCGACTTCTACCCACTTTTCATGGCCTTGACATGGAGAACCCATATTTGCACTTAAAACTCTTTTAAGAGGTATGTAATTCCTACACTGACCCAAATTGTAGCATAAATACTATTAGATTAAAGCTTTTCCCTTTTTCTTTAAAAGATAAAGCTAGAACATGGCTACAAAATTTGAGGTCGAATTCCATCAGTTCATGGGATGAGATGAAACAACAATTTTTGAAAAAAATTTTTTCTACCCATAGAACAAATTCTCTTAAAAGACAAATTTCTGATTTCTCTCACAAACAAGGGGAAACCATTTACCAATGTTGGGATAGGTATAAGGAACTACTTAATACCTGTCCTCACCATAGTTTTGAGACTTGGAGAGTAGTTACAAACTTCTATGAAGGGTTAACACCTCAAGATAGGCAACTAGTGGAATTAATGTGTAATGGAGAATTTAAAGAAAAAGACCCTGAGGAAGCACTTGACTTCCTAGATTCCTTGGTAGAAAAGGCACAAAATTGGGAGACTGCTGGCACCTATGAGGTACCAAGCAAGGCCCAAACCTCGACATCCAATAGAGGTATTTACAACCTTAGGGAAGACCATGACCTTCAAGCCAAATATGCATCCCTAGCTAGAAAAGTTGAGGCTTTAGAAATGAAAAAGAGTGGTCAATTGAATTCTATTCAAGAAAATGTCTGTAACATTTGTGATGACAATGACCATTCTACTGATAATTGCCCAACTTTGCCTACCTTTAGGGAATGCCTCCATGAAGAAGCCAATGCCTTGAACACTTTCAAAAGGCCAAATCACAATCCATATTCACAAACCTATAATCCTGGTTGGAGAAATCATCCAAATCTTAGTTGGAAAAATGATAATCATGCACAATCTTCACAAGTCCCTTTTCAAACACGACAAAATTTTCAAAATTCTCATAATCATGCATATGCTCCTCCTCCTAGGAATGACTTTGAAGAGACATTGCATTCATTCATTACAAAGCAAGAGACTTTCAATAGTCAAACTGCTCAAACATTAGCAAATTTGTCAGAAACTCTTGCAAAATTTGCATCTACATTTACATCCAAGAGAAGGGAAAATTTCCTTCTCAAACATTGCAAAACCCCAAAGATCAATCTAACTCACATGCAGGAAATTCAAGTAACCATTACTTTGACCAAGCCAAGTCAGTCATGACCCTTCGCAATGGTAAGATTGTTGAAAAACACATTCCTGACCTTTGTGAGAAAGAAGAAGAATCGATCTCTAAAGGGCAGGAAGAGGTTGCCAAACCAACACCTAGCAAAGAGGAAACCATATCCTCATTAGCCATACAAAAGAAGTAAACTCATAATTCTGAAATCTTTGAAATTTTCAAACAGGTAAAGGTCAACATTCCTTTGCTTGATGTGATCAAACAGGTACCTTCTTATGCAAAATTTTTGAAAGACTTGTGCATTGTGAAAAGAAAACTGAATGTGAAAAAGAAGGCCTTTCTAGCCGAGCAAGTAAGTGCTATTCTTCAAAATAATAATACAGTGAAATATAAGGATCCAGGTTGTCTTACAATTTCATGTGTTATTGGAGACCATAAAATTGAACAAGCTTTACTTGATCTTGGTGCTAGTGTGAATTTGCTTCCATACTCGGTTTTTCAAAAACTCAATCTAGGTGAGTTAAAACCGACTTCTGTGACTTTTTTGCTCGCTGATAGATCAATTAAAGTAGTATAAGATGTATTAGTTCAAGTTGATAAATTCATTTACCTAGTGGATTTTATCATCTTGGACACACAACCAGTAGAAGTAAGCAATTCAATTCCTGTTATTTTAGGGCGTCCATTTCTAGCTACCTCTAATGCTTTGATTAATTGCAGGAATGGAGTCATGAAGCTATCATTTGGGAACATGACATTGGAACTTAATGTTTTTAATATGTGCAAACAACCAAATGAAGAAGAAGATGAAATTGACGAGGCCAATGTAATTGAATCTATTGTGGAATATCACATCCAAAAAGGGAGTTCTTCTGACCCTTTGGAAACTTGTCTAGTGAATTCATTAGAATCAAGTATGGAACTAGAGTCTGATCTTTCTGATATATGTTCTTTATTGGATTGTGCACAGGTGATGGAAAAAGGCTCAAAATCAAGATTTGAAGAATTGGGGCAAATGAATGAAAGCAAGGAAGATGAAGCTCCCAAGTTAGAATTGAAGCCCTTACCTGAAGGACTGAAATATGCATATCTTGGGGAGAATCAAACATATCCAGTGGTAACTTCTTCATCCCTCACATGCGAGCAACAAGGTAAGTTGATAGAAGTGCTCAAAAGGCATAAAAATGCAATCGGGTGGACTTTAAAAGATATAAAACGCATTAACCCTTTAATTTGCACACATAGAATACATTTAGAGGAAAATGCCAAAACATCCCAACAACCTCAAAGAAGATTAAATCCACATATGAAAGAGGTTATTAGGGCTGAAGTTCTTAAACTACTTGATGTGGGAATTATCTACCCTATTTCTGATAGCAAGTGGGTAAGCCCTACACAAGTAGTACTTAAGAAATCTGGCATTACAGTAGTTACAAATGAAAAGGGTGAATCATTGCCAACTCGTGTCTCATCTAGTTGGAGGATGTGCATTGATTATAGAAAATTAAATGTTGTCACTAGAAAAGACCATTTTCCCTTACCATTGCTTGACCAAATTCTTGAAAGAGTCGCAGGGCACTCCTACTACTACTTTTTTGATGGATACTCAGGCTATTACCAAATTCCCATTGCACTTGAAGACCAAGAAAAGATCACATTCACGTGCCCCTTTGGCACCTTTGCATTTAGGAGAATGCCTTTTGGACTTTGTAATGCCCCAGCCACTTTTCAAAGATGCATGTTAAGCATTTTTAGTGACATGGTTGAGCATTGTTTAGAAGTTTTCATGGATGATTTAACTGTCTTTGGAAACTCTTTTGAGAATTGTCTTGAAAACTTAGAAAAAGTCCTAAAAAGGTGTGTAAAAAAAGGTCTTATTTTGAATTGGGAAAAATGTCATTATATGGTCACTTCAGGGAATTGTCTTAGGTCATGTGGTGTCTTCTAAGGGAATTGAAGTGGACAAAGCAAAAGTGGAATTAATTTCCCATTTGCCTCCACCAAAAACAGTCAAAGAGGTTCGTTCATTCTTAGGGCATGCTGGATTTTATAGGAGGTTCATAAGAAATTTTAGTGCTATATCTAAACCTCTTTGTAACCTCTTAATAAAAGACACTTCCTTTGAATGGACTCAAGAATGTCAAAATGCCTTTGATAATTAATTGGACTTTTAACAACTGCTCCAATTATGCAATCTCCTGATTGGTCCTTGCCTTTTGAATTGATGTGTGATGCAAGTGACTATGCCGTTGATGCTGTCTTAGGACAAAAAAAAGAAGGTAAGTCTTATGTCATATACTATGCAAGTAGGACTTTAAATGATGCGCAAATGAATTACACAACAACTGAAAAAGAACTACTTGCAGTAGTATTTGCATTGCGCAAAATTCGTTCTTATTTAATTGGTTCTCCCACAATTGTTTACACTGACCATGCAGCTGTGAGATATTTAATGTCTAAACAAGATGCAAAACCTAGATTGATACGGTGGATTTTATTGCTCTAAGAATTCAACATCACAATAAAGGATAAGAAAGGAGCCGAAAATGTCGTTGCTGATCATCTTTCAAGACTAACGACAGAGACATTAATTGAAACTTCACCTATCAATGATTATTTTCCTGATGAATTTTTATTTTCCGTTGCTACTATACCTCGGTTTGCTAACATTGTAAATTTTCTTGCGACAGGAAAAATGCCACCTCATTGGAATGCTCAAGACAAAAGAAAATTTTTAACCGAGGTGAAAAATTTTTACTGGGATGATCCCTATCTTTTCAAATATTGTCCGGATCAAATAATAAGAAGATGCATACCTGACAATGAGGTAAGTAGTGTCCTTAACTTTTGTCATTCCGAAGCATGTGGAGGACATTTTTCATCTAGAAAAACAGCTGCTAAAATATTGCAATGTGGATTTTATTGGCCCACCTTATTTAAAGATGCACATGCATTTTGCAAAACGTGTGAAAATTGTCAAAAATTGGGATCAATTTCAAAAAGAAACATGATGCCTTTAAATCCCATTCTTGTTGTTGAAATCTTTGATTGTTGGGGTATTGATTTTATGGGACCCTTTCCACCGTCATTTGGTTTTGTCTACATCCTTGTTACAGTAGACTATGTTTCAAAATGGGTCGAGGCAATTCCATGTCGAAACAATGACCACAAAACAATTGTCAAATTCTTGAAAGAGAATATCTTGAGTGGATTTGGAATTCCTCGAGCCATTATTAGTGATGGGGGTACACATTTTTGTAACAAACCATTTGAAACTTTAATGAAGAAATATGGAATAACCCATAAAATTTCTACACCTTATCACACACAAACAAGTGGACAAGTTGAATTAGCTAATAGGGAGATAAAACAGATCTTAGAAAAAACGGTTAACCCAAATCGTAAAGATTGGTCTTTAAGACTTAATGATGCACTTTGGGCTTACCGAACTGCTTTTAAAACATCATTAGGAATGTCTCATTATAGACTAGTTTATGGAAAACCTTGTCACTTGCCTGTGGAAATTGAGCATAAAGCTTATTGGGCCATTAAAACATTCAACACAAATTTGAATGAGGCTTGCAAGTTACGTAAACTCCAACTGAGTGAACTTGAAGAAATTAGGAATGATGCTTATGAAAATTCTAAAATCTACAAAGAAAAAATGAAGGTTTTTCATGACAAATCCATTGTTAGAAAATCTTTTAAACCTTCACAAAAAGGTCTTTTGTATGATTCAAGATTGCATTTGTTTCCTGGCAAACTTCGGTCTCGTTGGACTGGGCCTTTCATTGTTAAAAATGTTTTCCCTCATGGAGCAGTTGAAATTGAGAACCCAAAGAATGGTAATGTGTTTAAAGTTAATGGACAACGGTTAAAACCATTCTTTGAAAATTTTGCCCAAAACGAAGAGTCCATTGCTTTAATCGATCCTTTTTAAGGATTGATTTTTCCGGTCAAGTGGCGGATACGGTACTCCGTGACATTTAAAGTCGGTTTTTCAGTTCCCTAAAAACTGTTGCTCACCTTGCATTCATTTTCTTTTCTTTTCTTGGATTTTCACGGACACCATTCTCTCAAATTTGCACAAACATTTTCCCTCTCTTCCTCCAAATGATTTGCTTAAAATTTACAAAGCTCGCGCAGAAAGAGTAAGGATGTTGATGCGTAAGGGTATGCCTGTCGAAGTAAGATGGTTAATTGAAGCCATGGTTTGATTTTCTTGTGAATTTTCAGATAATCTTGTTTCTCACATGCCAGGTATGGGAAAAAGCTCTTACGCCAAAAAGCGAATAGCGAAAAGGTTACAAGTTTGTCCCAAATGTGCAAGATGGACTTGTAACCAGCGTTGCCGCTCCCTGGGATATTTGTCTAAGAATCGAGAGGATAAACTACAGTTCATCAAGAATGGAATGAGTAAGGAGTCTTTGGATGATATCCAAATGACTCTTGAGACGCATTCTTGTGGACTTGTGCAGCGTGAAATTTTTAACTTGTGGACACAATTCTGAGATGAGCAGGAACGCTATAGCATTGGGAATCTGACTCAAAACGACCCTGTTTGCCAGTTTATAAGAAAACTGGATGGGAAGCATATCCCCAACTCATAGAAGGTGTTTAAGCCGTTTCTAGACATAAAACCAGAGGAAGATGTGAGCCACAGTCACAACTACCTGTACATATGCATGCGTGCCATCATTTTAATGCCTTGTAGCTGTCATTTTTGAATTTGTATCTTTTGTTTGACTTATGGTGTCTTATTTTATCATCTTTTTTTAATTTCTATGCATAATTGTTGAATTTTTCAACAAGCAGCCAAGCAACCTATTTGGATGTCATCATTAGCATACCTTTTTACACTCCATAAATACCACATCATTTGTTCTCTTCTTCAAACATAGTTAGAGAGTTGCATAAAGATGGAGGGAACTTCAAAACGTCGAATCCAAATGATTTGTGCATTCTGTGGATCTCGACCGGGTAAAAGCGAAGAGTTTGTCGAGGCAGCAAATTATCTTGGTAGACTACTAGCTGAAAGAAAGATTCATGTGGTTTATGGGGGAGATAGCCTCGGGTTGATGGGTTGTGTGTCAAGAGCTACACGTGTAGGAGGTAGTCAAGTTTTAAGAGTTATTCCTAAAGCTTTGGCTATAGAAAGCATTGTTGGAAAAATGGTTGGGCATGAGTTACAAGTCTCCTCTATGCACGAACGCATGGCACATATGCTCATCAATTCAGATGCCTTTATTGCTTTACCAGATGGCTTTGGTACTTTTGAATAAATTTTTCAAATTGCCTCTTGGGCACAACTGAACCTCCATCAAAAACCCATAGGTTTGTTGAATGTTAACAATTTCTTTGATCCTTTAATAAGTTTTGTTTATGCAGCTGTAGAACAAAATTTTATCCCACATTGGGCGAGATAGATCCTTGTTTCTGCCACTTCTGCTGGTGAGTTACTTGACAAATTACAAGCAGTAGAGTACGAACCTGACCCAGCTAGTACTCAAATTAATTGGGTAGGAGGGCAAAACAAAAAGTGCAAATTGGATCTGAATCTCCGTTTGTAATGTTTTCTTGTGCTTTATTTTATTTTATTTTATGAGTCTTTCAGGTCATCTCTCTTTAATAACAGAAGCTTCAGGTAATGTCTCATATACTTTATCTCTCTACGTTTAAACATTGAGGACAATGTTTCATTTAGTTGGGGGGGAAGGATAGTAGACATAAGTGTGTCTTGAATTTTTTTCTAAAAAAAAAAAAGAAGCGAGTTAGTAATTAGATTCAGAGTGCGGCGTAAGGAGTTCAAATCCTCTTGAGACGCATTCTCGATCAGGAATGGCAGAGTAAGGAGGGCCAGTTTAAACTCTTGAAACCCATTCTAACCAATTTGTCATTTTATTTTGATTTTGTGAACTCATTTTAGCTAACTTGATATTATTTAGTCTTGATTTTTGAATTGTATAACAAGGAGGTCTTATTCATTTCACTTTGAATTATTTAAATCTATGAACTTTCACAACCTTATCATTTAATAAATAATGTGCTTATGTGCTCATTAAGCAAGTATTCTTGAACCTTTCTTCACACACACACATACCTTGATGCATGATTGTGGGTGGCGAAATGAAATATTGCAATATTTGAGTTCTTTTGTTTTGTTTAGGATAACAACAAAAGGAAGGGGAAAGTTTAAAAAAAAATGAAAAAATGAAAAATAAAAGAAAAAAAAGAGAGAGAAAGCAATGGTGGATAAGTTTGGTCTTGTAGCCTTCTTAATTCGAGCAATTAAGCCCGAGGGGTGCCTCAACACCTAATACCCTAAGACCAACTGGTTTGGGAGCTATTGGCCCAAAGCTCGCTACATAGATTAAGGAGAAAGGTTAATGAGATTGAACATTGCACTATCCACAAGTTTCTAAGCAAAAGTAAAGTATCGGCAACCCGAGTCGTTAAGCTCGTAGGGGTGTCTTAACACCTAATGCCTTAAGGCCAACTGGTCTTGGAGTCATTAGCCTAAGGCTCGCTACATGGGTTAAAGATGCATTCTTTCAAAAAAAAAAAAAGAGAAAAAAGAAAAAAATGTATAAAATGAAAGAGTACCACCTACCTAAGGTTGTTAGCATTAACAAATACTAGAACCGATATGGCTTATTTCTAATAAGCCCCATAATCATGTGTCAACTGAGCACAAAAGAAGGTTTGTGTATATCCTGACTGAAGGGTACATGAGTCATTTAAAAAAAAAATCAGTTGAGAGTTTGTTTATTTGGATAAAATCAATGAGAGTGCAATAATGACCACCTTGGATGTAAAATTCTATAAATCACTTCTAAATAATAACGCTTTAATTGCTAGGGACTAGCAATAAGCTAGTTGGGGGGTGTGATGAACACTTAAATATGCATGTTTAATAAGAGTTTAATTCATCATATTGCATTAATAATGTCATTAAATTCCTTAACTTAAGCATATTTGTAGCATTTGCATCTTTGGAATTAATTTCTCTTAATTTTGGTTTTGTTACAGGTTCGGTAAAATAGGCATAACTCTCTATTTATATATCAGAATGGTGCAAATCTTAATGTTTTGGAAAGATGATTAAATTATCTAAAAGATTATATTTCACAAGCTTCATCAAATTTGGGCTCTTAGTGGACCAAAAATGGGCTTGAAGTGAATCCATATGCAGTTTCGGTCCAACCTGACCATGTCTCAGTATATTGACCATATCTCTCAGAATACATATCCAAATCGTATGAATCAAGATGTTCTAGAAAGCTGAGAGACATATCTACGACTTTTATGAAGACATATGATTAAAATTGACAATAATTCAAGGTCAAAATCGATGGTCAAAGTCGGTTCACCTAATTACCCTAATTGTCAAAGTTGGTGCATCTAATATTTGACAATTATTCCTTTGTAATTTGACAAGTTTGCCCCTGAATGTATCTATAAATAGAGGTGCCTTGTGACCCATTAGGGCATCTTGGCCTTTGCTGGGATCTTGTATTTCTCTATTGTTTTTTTAATGTTATTAATGAATTTCCTTTTTCTTGCATTTTGTGTTCTTTCTCTTATAATGTCTTGCTAATTTCTCTCTTGCTAAGGTGAAAGGGTGAAACCCTTGATATGAGAATAAGGATTCTCTAACTCTTGGTATGTACTTAATAATCGTAATCCTATGTTGTTTATTTTATATGATTTACATTTATTTTCTTAATCAATCTTCACACCACTCATAAAGTGGAGGTCTTGATCCATTGTCGACAATCTTTGGCACATCAAATGCTTGGATCCTTTCTAGATGTCGTATGGTTCTTCCTTACCGACATGAATCTAGTTAGGAACCTTGATTTGTTGTAGACATATGGTGATTGGCACATTGGATGCTTGAAGCCATTTACAAGTAGTGGTATAAATATTGGTAACGAAGCAAATATAATTCATATAACTAAAACGGGTTGTTTATCCTTATTTGAAATATCAAGGGCGGATCCCTTAACCTTAGTTTTCATTATTATTGTGTTAATTTCTCTTGCGTTATTCTCATTTATTGTTTACGAACTTGTTCTTTACTTATATCTATTGATATTATCTTGTCATCTCTTTGAATCATCATATCGTATTTGCTTAGCTTATAATTTGTAACGCTAAAATTCCCTTCCTCGTGGATCGACCCCGGAGTCACCGGGTTTATTACTTCGACACTCCTATACTTGGGAGACAATCCTTTTTCGGATGTGTCAGTAGGCTCCCAATTGCTGGCTAGGAACCCGATTTTGTGGAGTTTAGTGAGCATAAGGCTGATTGGACGATGGATGGAACTACATTGCCTGGTGGCAGATCCACTTTCTAATGGCAGATTTGTTGAGCTTACAACGAGGGATAAAAGTGCCGGTTGGTTTTCTTGTACTTTATTTGTTTATGTTTTATTCTTATCACATTTACCTATGCGTAAGTCCTATGATCCCATTCCCATTTTCCCTTTGTTTCCGCTTTACTATACTTAATCTTTATAAATACTTATGAACTACCCCATAATCAATTTTGTGCATTAAAATGAATTTAGGATCAAGATAGACAATAATTGATCGATTTAAACCAAAAACTCGATAGACCCTAGTGGAGGTCAAACTTTTACCGAATGGATTAGAGATTTGTACCTAACTTTTCCAACCTAACTCTAAAAGGATGATGGGTAGTGGGGTCCCAAAGCAAGGGATAGGTTATAGTCATCCAACTATTTCCTATGGTTAGTTACCCAGGTGGCGACTTCGACAATCTCCAAAACGTGTCTCTGTGACTTGTTCTGTGGTGCCTACAAGTGTCGAAAGGACTTAGAGAGCAATGTCATGGTCACAATCACTTGGAGCCGGATGGAAGCCCCACTCAGAAGATGTGTTTTCAATCCATGGCAATTTTATTAATGATGGCAGATTTTGTAAGAATAATATGCATACATGAAGCAACTTCTGTCATTAACCAACCCTTTTAGGTTTTATAATTAATTATTCTTTTGCCTGCTCTCTTTTTTCTTTTTCTCTTCCATACAAAATATTTATTCAATTTGTGAACTAACTTCCCTCCAAATCTGATAACTTCACTACTTTCTTTTTTCAACTCTTTCTTGATTAGGTATGGCCCCTCCTAGTTCAGCCAAAACATTGCTCACGGATCAAAAAGTTGAGTTCATGCTTGCTTCAGTACCAAATATCCTTCCTTAAACTTCTTCTTCTTGATCTTCTTGATAAAAGTACGGGTCACTTTCCATTAATGGAGCTGCATATGATACAAAGCTTTCAACCCTTTTTTCATCAGCTTGTGCTAGCATGGCTCCTATTGCTTCTTCTTCAATGGTCAAACACAAAATGAAGGGCTTCCCAGGTTTGGGTACTCTTAAGACTGGTAGGCTTTCTAAATAATCTTTGATGTATTCAAAAGCTTTCTGGCACTAATCGTTTCATTCAACAGGCTGGTCCTTCCTTAATAGTTTGAAGATCGATGCACACACAATTGTTACATTGGCGATGATCCTATTGATATATTAGATTTTTCCCAAAAACCTTCATTACTTCCTTTTCTGTTTTTTGGCATAGGAATCTATTTGATTGCTTTGACCTTATCATATCCACTTGAATTCCTTTATCTCATACAATTAATCCCAGCATAACGTAACTTTAAAAATACTCTTCTTTGGATTCAATCTTAGTCTAAAATTTTTCACCCTTTCTATAAATTTGTCCAAAAAATGATCCTCTCGGTTGTCCGAATTCACCATCATGCTGTCCACATATACTTCTACCTCTTTATACACCATGTCATGAAACAAAGTTGTTGCCATTCTTTGATACCTCGCTCCTGCATTCTTTAGTTCGAATGGCATAACCTTGTAGCAATATGTGCCCCGTTCTACGATGAAAGCCATTTTTATCTTGTCGTCTGTTGCCATCTAAATTTGGTTGTACCCTAAAAATCTGTTCACAAATGAAGACATCCTCCTCGAAGCTGCACTATTAACAAGGACATCAATATGCGGTAATAGAAAATCATCCTTAGGACAAGCTTTGTTGAGATCTCTGTAATCCACACACATTCTGACCCTCCCATCTTTCTTAGGTACCAATAGAATATTGGGTAACCATCATGGGAAATTCATTACACCTAGGAACTTGGCCTCTATTTGTTTGGTGAATTCCTCCTTAATCTTTTGTACCCATTCTAGTCTCATCCTTCTTAGTTTTTGCTTAACCGATCCCATGTACGGGTATGTTGGAATCATTTGTTCGGTAATGCTTCTATCAACTCCATGTGACAAGTCTTAGGACCAAGAAAAAACATCGTCATGCTTTCTCAATACTTTCTCAAATCTCTCCCTCTCATTAGGAGGCAAGTCATGTGCAATGCACATGTTTTTAGAATTTTCAAATGTGCCAAGATTAATAAAGTGTAAATGCATGGAATGAATTTGAAATATGCTTGTGATATAAAGATCATTATACATGCTACCATCAGGATAAATATCAAACAAGTAGGGAAAATCATACTTTATTGCATTAAATTTTGAGATAAACATAATGTTTTCAAACATTTCTGGCACAAAGATGTCCTTATAATAAGCATCTTGTATCTTTTATTCAATTACATCTACAACATCAATCGTTACTTGTTACTTTCGATCCTGCTCTTCTTCTTTTGTCTGACTTCCTCCCAGCCACGACTTCTACATTTCTTTATCAAGTTCACTGACTTCAACTGGTTCTTGGTTTATGACATCCTTGAAGATCTCAAAATTAGATTTGATCACTTTATTGCAATTCTAAGGCTCAGCTTCCTTCTCATATTTTAGCTCTAGAGCCTTTACAAATTTGATCATTCGCTTGCCCCTCGTTGGCCTTGGGTCTTTATCAAAGACATAGCTGAGACCTCTCTTGGTGGTTTGCCTTTTGATCTCAAAGAAAGTTGGCAATTCCACATAGGCCTTTCCCAATCCTATACCTGGCATGTATCCTTGTTTCTTTATGATACCAACGACAATAAGTCCGAATTCATCAATCACAGCTACCTAAAATCTGCCCATGTATGGAATCTTGCCATTTGTTGCACTATGAAGACTCAGTCTTGATAGTCATAACTTCCTTTTCATGGTGCAATTTGATATGCTAGTGTAAAGTAGATGGCACTCCTCCTAAAGGATGAAACCAGGCTCACCCTAATAGTGTTGCAAACATTATAGGTGTTTAGCACAATGAATTCTTCCACCACTTTAATAGGTCTCGTTTTGACCAAGGCTTTAAATGTACCCACTGCATTCCTCTTTGAGTCATCATAAGCACTAATGACTACTTGTGAAGGCTCTAGTTCATTCTCCTCTATCTTGAATTTGTGTAGGAGCTTTAATGGCATTAGGTTAGTGATTGATCCATCATCAGCCATTACATAAGAGGACTTTTTTCCCATCCTTTTTGTTGTAATGAAAAGTAGCCTATTGTGATTTTTGCCTTTAGCTGGCAAGTTAGCATTAGAGGAACCGATAGTCCTTTTTACTTCCTTGGCTAAGGTTACTGCTGACATCATTCCTAGACGCCATTTATCCCTTCATCCTTACTGGTCTCATCTTTTCTCTCATCTTTCCCACCCTAGTTTTTGACTATTTCTCCCTTATCAAAGTCATCACAAAAATCATGAAGCATTTGGACCCTAGGTCTTTCTCCTCTTCGTGACATCAATACTTCTTATGCTTTATCTTTTTCTTCACTATTGTTGTCATCCCATCCATCTAACGCTTAGGAATAAACTTCAATCTTACCATACTTTTCTTTGCTGTTTTAAAGCTATCCCTTGAATTGCACCAAGGTCATCTTTACCTATTCTTCTAGAATTTGAATTCTAACCTCCCTTTGGTTTCCCTCAAAAGACGTCTCAATTTCTCTTTTCGAAGGTTCCGTTCTGATCATAAAACTTCTTCTTCATCTCTCTTGTTCTCATCTTCTTCACTGTTATCAACCTAGATTGGTTGTGACCATGTTCTTTCCTATATCCATTTCCCTATCTTCTCTAATGATTATGATTTAATCTTTACCTCTCCTACATTCTTGGAGTACACCTCAACTGCTAGAGTGTTACAACGAGTGGTTCTTCCTTGTTCTTTTGCCATTCCCTTCCAGCCACTTTTTAAATTGTGGCAAGGCCATCTCCATTTGTTTTCCTTCGACTTGTACTCTCACTGCCAAAGGAGTGATGTGAATTGGCCCATCTGTATCTTCTCGTTGCCCTTTTTCAAAGGATCTATTAATCTCCTGTTCTGTGACCCCTGATTCGATCATGTATACTATACTAACATCCCCTTCTTCATTTAGTGGTGTGTACTCACTATGACTTTCCACGTCACTGAGCGGTGTGTACTCCTCCTGATCACTGATCGAATTGCACCTTTCTTGATCATCAAGAGGAGTATACTCATCTTTCTTTTCAGCAATTTCTCCCTCTTTGAGTGGCCTATACCTACTCTACACTTTCTTCTCACTCTTATTTGAACTTCTCTCCATAAACTCCTCTTACTCAACCCTATTTTTCTGGATTCTCATTCTCTGGTTTGGGCTCACTCTCTTAGCTCCCTTTTTGGATGCCTATATAGCTATAAAGATTCTCCAAGCTTTAGATTTTTCCTTTTCTTCTTTCCCGTTCTAACTCTCTACATCCTTGATAGAGTTAGTTATTTGCTATTCAGTCAGATTTAGGCCTGAATTAATGATGTTGGTGTTTTAGGTGGTGTGACATTGTGATAGATTGATAGTGGGTTGCGGTTGGTGTTTGGGTGTTGTTTGGTGGGGCCTAAAATTTGGCCATTATTGGTTAAATCCTGCTTCTCATGGCGAAGCCTTCGACACTTGTCTGTAAGATAACCAATGGTTCGGTAGAATTCATAGTATTCATTGCGTTTGTGGTTTAGTGGGTAAGTGTTTAGGGTTTCTTTCGGTGGTATGGGTAATAGTTACCCTCGAGCCTTTAGTCTTTCAAAGACTTTGGACAAGGATTGCCCGAGATCACTAAACTTTTGTGGTTGCTTGACAATGTTTACCTTAACATTCTTGGGTCCTGCCCTTGGGTTGTGATTCCCTTGATTTCACTTAGGAAAGTCCCTCTTTTCATTTAACTCCAAATCTTCACCTTGGAGGCCTGAATTGTATAGGTCCTTAAAGGTCTTGATCGGCATTCTGACCAGTTTGCCATGGAGTGAAGGGAGCATCCCCTTGATCACCACTCACACTCTGTCTTTCTTACTTGGCCTTATCACTATCATGATGACCTATTATGTCCATCGAGTTACATGCTCCAAAAATGCTTCATTCCCCTTTTCTTGGGTCATTTCGAGGTCCCTCAACATTACCTCTAATTGAGCATTATAGGAATATTGATCAACAAACCTTTCTGATAATTCGGTCTAATCCTCCCAAGCTTTTTTCTCTTGCCTTTAGTACCAGTTTGATGCTCGACCTTCTAGTGATCGAAAGAATTAACTCTTCAAGTTGCTCTTTTGATAGGTCTGTCATCCCCATCATCCCAACATAGTGCCTCAAGTGGTTTCTCGGATCTTCTTTCCCATCAAACTTGGTTATGTCAGGCATCTTGAAGTTCAATGGGAGCTTGCTAGCTCCAGACAACTGCATGTCATGGTGATCAATAGCGCCTTCAATTCCCTTTCTCTTTATTAGGGCCTAAATTTTCTCCACCTCCTCAGAAAATTATTGCACCAATTGTTTGGCATGCTTTGATTTTAGGTAGTCATCTATATCAAGGAATCCTTTTTTCTCTTCAGGATTGACCACTATCTTGGCTTTCCGCTTGCTAGCATTAGATCCATAAGCATTTTTCGACTCGAGCAGTGTTTGGAGTCAGTTGTGGTCAAATTCTCCATTGGGTCCTCCTCTTTGGTTGAAACCAATGCTTAAGTTTGTGTTTAGATCAGGACTGATGTTAGTGTTTGGGCTAGTATTTAATGGTGGTAATCTTAATGCTATTAAAGTCATCATCTCCATTATTTACTACCTCATGGCTTCGATATTAGCCCATATCTTGTTTATCCTCTTATATGGATCCTTACGATTGGCATTGTCTCCTTCCATGTTGTCCACTATCTCTAATCTTCTGCCTCACTTAACCAAGCTATTATGACTGCAAACAAGGGTGTTAGCATGATGCATGCATGTATGCAATGTATGGACAAGATATATGACACAATTTTATGTAGCCAATAAACAACAACCTTCCAACCTTGTTTCTCCCACACAGTGGTAAAGTCGCTATCCTAAGATTTTTGGCTTTAATCCCAACAAAAGTCATCATCAAGGAATGCCAGGATTTTATACAAAGCTCTCAATGCAAAGTTGGTGTGATTTCCTTTTTGTCAAATATTTAACATTATAGTTTGATAGGGGTTCAGTGCCAACATCTGAGTCACTTGATGAACACTTAAATATGCATGTTTAATAAGAGTTTAGTTCATCATATTGCATTAATAGTGTCATTAAATTCCTCAACTTAAGCATATTTGTAGCATTTGCATCTTTGGAATTAATTTCTCTTAATTTTGGTTTTGTTATAGGTTCGGTAAAATGGGCATAACTCTCTATTTATAGATCAGAATGGTGCAATTCTTAATGTTTTGGAAAGCTGATTTAATTGTCTACAAGATTGCATTTCACAAGAATCATCAAATTCGGGCTCTTAGTGGACCAAAATTGGGCTTGAAGTGAACCCATCTACAGTCTCGGCCCAGTCTGACCAGGCCTCAGTATTTGAATCGTATCTCTCAAAATACGTATCCAAATTGTGCAAATCAATATGTTCTAGAAAGCTGAGAGAAATATCTACAACTTTCATGAAGACATGTGATTAAAATTCACAACATTTCGATGTCAAAATTGATGGTCAAAAGTCGGTGCCTAATGATCCCAATTGTCAAAGATATTTACAACTAATATTTGACAATTATGCCCTTGTAATTTGACAAGTTTGCACCTGGATGTATCTATAAATAGAGGTGCCTTGTGACCCATTAGGGCATCTTGGCCTTGGCTGGAACATTTTGGCTTTGGCTAGGATCTTGTATTGTTTTTTGTGTGTTTATGTTATTAATGAATTTCCTTTTTCTTGCATTTTATTTTCTTTCTATTATAATGTTTTTCTAATTTCTCTTTTGCTAAGGTGAAAGGGTGAAACCCTTGATATGAGAATAAGGATTCTCTAACCCTTAATATGTGTTTAATAATCTTAATCTTATAATGTTTATTCAATATGATTTATATTTAATTTCTTAATCAATCTTGACATCACTCGTAAGTGGAGGTCTTGATCCATTGTCGACAATCCTTGGCACATCAAATGCTTGGATCCTTTCTAGATGATGTATGGTTCTTCCTTACCGACACAAATCTAGTTAGGAACCTTGATTTGTTGTAGAAATATGGTGATTTGCACATTGGATGCTTGAACCCATTTACAAGAAGTGGTATAAATGTTGGTAATGAAACAAATATAATTCATACAACTAAAATGAGCTAATTATCCTTATTCGAAATATCAAGGGCGGATCCCCTAACCTTAGCCTTCATTGTTATTGTGTTAATTCCTCTTGTATTTTAATTATTCTATTATTTATGAACTTTTTATTTTATTTACTATGGTAGGTTCTACCACCTTATGAAATTGTTCTTTAATTTACTATGGTTGGTTATACCACATATTTCCATGTATGGTTTTACCTCCTCTTGCTTTTTGTTTTATATTTGAATGGTCGGTAATACCACCTACCATCTTACATACTTGTTGATATTATCATGTCACCTCTTTGAATCATCCATATCACATTTATTTAGCTTATAATTTGTAACGCTTAAATTCCCTTCCTCGTGGATCGACCCCGGTCTCACCAGGTTTTATTACTTCGACACTCCTATACTTGGGAGACAATCCTTTTTCGGATGTGTCAAGTTTTTGGCGCCGTTGCCGGGGAAGGTAAAAATTGGCGTGCAAAATTGTAAGTGTTCTCTTTTCTCATCTTAGATCTAAATTTTTTATTTTTGTGTGTTCATCTTTTGCTCTCTTTCTTCTCCCTTTCTTGCATGAAAATTTGGTCACGAACATCTAGTGGTAGACTTTTAGAAAAACATCATCTTCCTTAGAAAACATGGCCAACAATCATGAGGAAATATTCACGGATGAAGGGGACAACCAGTTCGCAACAAAATGATCAAAACAAACGAAGAACCCTCGGAAAACTACATGAATCCGGTAAGGACTAGTGCACCATCTTGTGTAGTTTCTCCTCCAGATTCAATCCATTTCAATTTCAAACCAAGTTTTGTTCGACTTCTACCCACTTTTCATGGCCTTGACATGGAGAACCCATATTCGCACTTGAAACTCTTTGAAGAGGTATGTAGCTCCTACACTGACCCAAATTGTAGCATAAACACCATTAGATTAAAGCTTTTTCCTTTTTCTTTAAAAGATAAAGCTAGAACATGGCTACAAAATTTGAGGTCGAATTCCATCAGTTCATGGGATGAGATGAAACAACAATTTTTGAAAAAAATTTTCCTACCCATAGAACAAATTCTCTTAAAAGACAAATTTCTGATTTCTCTTAAAAACAAGGGGAAACCCTTTACCAATGTTTGGATAGGTATAAGGAACTACTTAATACCTGTCCTCACCATGGGTTTGAAACTTGGAGAATAGTTGCACACTTCTATGAAGGGTTAACACCTCAAGTTAGGCAACTAGTAGAATTAATGTGTAATGGAGAATTTAAAGAAAAAGACCCTGAGGAAGCACTTGACTTCCTAGATTCCTTAACAGAAAAGGCACAAAATTGGGACACTGCTGGCACCTATAAGGTACCAAGCAAGGCCCAAACCTCGACATCTAATAGAGGTATTTACAACCTTAGGGAAGACCATGACCTTCAAGCCAAATATGCATCCCTAGCTAGAAAAGTCGAGGCTTTGGAAATGAAAAAGAGTGGTCAATTGAATTCTATTCAAGAAAATGTCTGTAACATTTGTGATGACAATGACCATTATACTGATAATTGTCCAATTTTGCCTGCCTTTAGGGAATGTCTCCATGAAGAAGCCAATGCCTTGAACACTTTCAAAAGGCCAAATCACAATCCATATTCACAAACCTACAATCCTGGTTTGAGAAATCATCCAAATTTTAGTTGGAAAAATGATAATCATGCACAATCTTCACAAGTCCCTTTTCAAACACGACAAAATTTTCAAAATTCTCATGATCATGCATATGCTCCTCCTCCCAGGAATGACTTTGAAGAAACATTGCATTCATTCATTACAAAGCAAGAGACTTTCAATAGTCAAACTGCTCAAACATTAGCAAATTTGTCAGAAACTCTTGCAAAATTTGCATCTACATTTATCATCCAAGAGAAGGGAAAATTTCCTTCTCAAACATTGCAAAACCCCAAAGATCAATCTAACTCAAATGCAGGGAGTTCAAATAACCATTATTTTGACCAAGCCAAGTCAGACATGACCCTTCGCAATGGTAAGGTTGTTGAAAAACATATTCCTAACCCGTGTGAGAAAGAAGAAGAATCGATCTCTAAAGGGCAGGAAGAGGTTGCCAAACCAACACCTAGCGAAGAGGAAACCAAATCCTCATCTGTGCCTCCATTTTCCATCCAAGCCACTTACGACCACACCGAGGGTATCCCATACCCTCTACAAAGCAGCCAACTCACAATTCTGAAATCTTTGAAATTTTCAAACATGTAAAGGCAACATTCCCTTCTGTGATGTGATCAAACAGGTACCTTCTTATGCAAAGTTTTTGAAAGACTTGTGCACTGTGAAAAAAAAACTAAATGTGAAAAAGAAGGCCTTTCTAGCCGAGCAAGTAAGTGCTATTCTTCAAAATAATAATACAGTGAAATATAAGGAACCAGGTTGTCCTACAATTTCATGTGTTATTGGAGACCATAAAATTGAACAAGCTTTACTTGATCTTGTTGCTAGTGTGAATTTGCTTCCATACTCAGTTTTTCAAAAACTCAATCTAGGTGAGTTAAAACCAACTTCTGTGACTCTTTTGCTTGCTGGATTCGTTGTGTCGACAAGCTCCATTTCAATTAAAGTACCAAGGAGTAGTAAGAAGATGTTGTTTTAGTGTGTCAAGTCTGATATAGTTCATTTTACCAGTGGATTTTATTGTCTTGGACGCACAACCATGGAAGTCTGTAATTCATTCCTGTCATTCTACGGTGCGTCGCATTTCTAGCACCTCTAATTGGCTTTTGATTAATTGCAAGGAATTGAGTCATCGAAGCTTCGTTGGGAACTGACCTGGAACTTCATTATTTTTCATACATAATATGTGCAAACAACCACATGAAGAAGAAGATGAAATTGAGGAGGCTAATATGATCTAATTTATTGTGGAAGGTCACATCCAAAAAGGGAGTTCTTCTGACCCTTTGGAAACTTGTCTAGTGAATTCATTAGAATCAAGCATGGAACTAGAATCTGATCTTTCTGATATATGTTCTTTATTGGATTGTGCACAAGTGATGGAAAAAGGCTCAAAATAAAGATTTGAAGAATTGGGGCAAATGAATGAAAGCAAGGAAGGTGAAGCTCCCAAGCTAGAATTGAAGCCCTTACCTGAAGGATTGAAATATGCATATCTTGGGGAGAATCAGACATATCCGGTGGTAATTTCTTCATCCCTCACATGCGAGCAACAAGGTAAGTTGATAGAAGTGCTTAAAATGCATAAAAATGCAATTGGGTGGACTTTAAAAGATATAAAAGGCATTAACCCTTTAATTTGCACACATAGAATACATTTAGAGAAAAATGCAAAAACATCTCAACAACCTCAAAGGAGATTAAATCCACATATGAAAGAGGTCATTAGGGCTGAAGTTCTCAAACTACTTGATGTGAGAATTATCTATCCTATTTCTGATAGTAAGTGGGTAAGCCCTACACAAGTAGTACCTAAGAAATCTGGCATTACAGTAGTTAAAAATGAAAAGGGTGAATTATTGCCAACTCGTGTCTCATCTAGTTGGAGGATGTGCATTGATTATAGAAAATTACATGCTGTCACTAGAAAAGACCATTTTCCTTTACCCTTCCTTGACCAAATTCTTGAAAGAGTAGCAGGAAACCCCTACTACTGCTTTCTTGATGGATACTCAGTCTACTATCAAATCCCCATTGCACTTGAAGACCAAGAAAAGACCACATTCACGTGCCCCTTTGGCACTTTTGTATTTAGGAGAATGCTTTTTGGACTTTGTAATGCCCCAGCCACTTTTCAAAGATGTATGTTAAGCATTTTCAGTGACATGGTTGAGCATTGTTTAGAAGTTTTCATGGATGATTTAACTGTCTTTGGAAACTCTTTTGATAATTGTCTTGAAAATTTAAAAAAAGTCCTAAAAGGTGTGTAGAAAAAGGTCTTATTTTGAATTGGGAAAAATGTCATTATATGGTCACTTCAGAAATTGATTTAGGTCATGTGGTGTCTTCTAAAGGAATTGAAGTGGATAAAGCAAAAGTGGAATTAATTTCCCATTTGCCTCCACCAAAAACAGTTAAAGAGGTTTGTTCATTCTTAGGGCATGCTGGATTTTATAGGAGGTTCATAAGAAATTTCAGTGCTATATCTAAACCTCTTTGTAACCTCTTAATAAAAGATACTTCCTTTGAATGGACTCAAAAATGTCAAAATGCCTTTGATACACTAATTGGACTTTTAACAACTGCTCCAATTATGCAATCTCCTGATTGGTCCTTGCTTTTTGAATTGATGTGTGATGCAAGTGACTATGCCGTTGGTGCTGTCTTAGGACAAAGAAAAGAAGGTAAGCCTTATGTAATATACTATGCAAGTAGGACTTTAAATGATGCACAAATGAATTACACAACAACTGAGGAAGAACTACTTGCAATAGTATTTGCATTAGACAAATTTCGATCTTATTTAATTGGCTCTCCAACAATTTTTTACACTGACCATGCAGCTGTGAGATATTTAATGACTAAACAGGATGCAAAACCTAGATTGATACGGTGGATCTTATTGCTCCAAGAATTCAACATCACAATAAAGGATAAAAAAGGAGCCGAAAATGTCGTTGCTGATCATCTTTCAAGACTAACGACAGAGACATTAATTGAAACTTCACCTATCACTGATTCTTTTCCTGATGAATTTTTATTTTCTGTTGCTACTGTACCTTGGTTTGCTAACATTGTAAATTTTCTTGCGACAGGGAAAATGCCATCTCATTGGAATGCTCAAGACAAAAGAAAATTTTTAACCGAGGTGAAAAATTTTTACTGGGATGACCCATATCTGTTCAAATATTGTCCAGACCAAATAATGAGAAGATGCATACCCGACAATGAGGTAAGTAGTGTCCTTAACTTTTGTCATTCTGAAGCATGTGGAGGACATTTTTCATCTAGAAAAACAGCTGCTAAGATCTTACAATGTGGATTTTATTGGCCCACCTTATTTAAAGATGCACATGCATTTTGCAAAACGTGTGAAAATTGTCAAAAATTGGGATCCATTTCAAAAAGAAAAATGATGCCTTTGAATCCCATTCTTGTTGTTGAAATCTTTGATTGTTGGGGTATTGATTTTATGGGACCCTTTCCACCATCATTTGGTTTTGTGTATATCCTTGTTGCAGTAGACTATGTTTCAAAATGGGTCGAGGCAATTCCATGTCGAAACAATGATCACCAAACAGTTGTCAAATTCTTGAAGGAGAATATCTTAAGTAGATTTGGAATTCCTCGAGCCATTATTAGTGATGGGGGTACACATTTTTGTAATAAACCATTTGAAACCTTAATGAAGAAATATGGAATAACCCATAAAATTTCTACACCTTATCACCCACAAACAAGTGGACAAGTTGAATTAGCTAAAAGGGAGATAAAACAGATCTTAGAAAAAACGGTTAACCCAAATCGTAAAGATTGGTCTTTAAGACTTAATGATGCACTTTGGGCTTACCGAACTGCTTTTAAAACATCATTGGGAATGTCTCTTTATAGACTAGTTTATGGAAAATCTTGTCACTTGCCTGTGGAAATTGAGCATAAAGCTTATTGGGCCATTAAAACATTCAACACAAATTTGAATGATGCTTGCAAGTTACGTAAACTCCAACTGAGTGAACTTGAAGAAATCAGGAATGAGGCTTATGAAAATTCTAAAATCTACAAAGAAAAAATGAAGGTTTTTCATAACAAATCCATTGTTAGAAAATCTTTTGAACCTTCACAGAAAGTTCTTTTGTATGATTCAAGATTGCATTTGTTTCCTGGTAAACTTCGGTCTCGTTGGACTGGGCCTTTTATTGTTAAAAATGTTTTCCCTCATGAGCAGTTGAAATTGAGAACCCAAAGAATGGTAATGTGTTTAAAGTTAATAGACAACGGTTAAAACCATTCTTTGAAAATTTTGCCCAAAACGAAGAGTCCATTGCTTTAAATCATACCTTTTATTAAGGATGATATATATTCCGGATCAAAACAATGTAGCGGATACGGTACTCCGTGACATTTAAAGTCGGTTTTTCAGTTCCCTAAAAACTGTTGCTCACTTTGCATCCATTTTCTTTTCTTCTCTCTCATTTTCTTCACATGGATACCATTCTCTCAAAATTGCACAAACATTTCCCTCTCTTCCTCAAAATGATTTGCTTAAAATTTATAAAGCTCGTGCAGAAAGACTAAGGTTGTTGATGCGTAAGGGTATTCCTGCTGATTTAAGATGGTTATTTGAAGCCAAGGTTCGATTCTCTTGTGAGTTTTCAGATAATCTTGTTTCCCATATGCCAGGTTTGGGAAAAAGCTCTTATGCCAAAAAGCGAAGAGCAAAAAGGTTTCAAGTTTGTCACAAATGTGCAAGATGGACTTGTAACCAGCGTTGCCGCTCCTTGGGATATTTGTCTAACAAGCGAGAGGATAAACTACAGTTCATCAAGAATGGACTGAGTAAGGAGTCTTTGGATGATATCCGAACGACTCTTGAGACGCATTCTTGTGGACTTGTGCAGCGTGAAATTTTTAATTTGTGGACACAATTCAGAGATGAGCAGGAACGCTATAGTCTTGGGAATCTGACTCAAAACGACCCTGTTTGCCAGTTTATAAGAAAACTGGATGGAAAGCATATCTCCAACTCATAGAAGGTGTTTAAGCCGTTTCTAGACGTAAAACCAGAGGAAGATGTGAGCCACAGTCACAACTACCTGTACATATGCATGCGTGCCATCATTTTTGAATTTTAATACCTCATAGCTGTCATTTTTGAATTTGTATCTTTTGTTTGACTTATGGTGTCTTATTTCATCATCTTTTGAATTTTTGTGCATTATTGTCAACTTTTTCAACAAACAATCGAGCTACCCAGATAGATATCATCATTAGCATACCTTTTTGCACTCCATAAATACCACATGTCTTGTTCTCTTCTTCACACATAGTTAGAGAGTTACATAGACATGGAGGGAACTTCAAAACGTCGAATCCAAAGGATATGTGTATTTTGTGGATCTCGACCAGGTAAAAGTGAAGAGTTCGTAGAAGTAGCGAATTATCTTGGTAGGCTACTGGCTGAAAGAAAGATTCATGTGGTTTATGGAGGAGGTAGCTGATGAACACTTAAATATGCATGTTTAATAAGAGTTTAGTTCATCATATTGCATTAATAGTGTCATTAAATTCCCCAACTTAAGCATATTTGTAGCATTTGTATCTTTGGAATTAATTCCTCTTAATTTTGGTTTTGTTACAGGTTCGGTAAAATGAGAATAACTTTCTATTTGTGGATCAGAATGGTGCAAATCTTAATGTTTTGGAAAGCTGATTCAATTGTCTACAAGATTGCATTTCACAAGCATCATCAAATTCGGGCTCTTAGTGGACCAAAATTGGGCTTGAAATGAACCCATCT
The DNA here is from genome assembly GCA_013180625.2 of Boswellia sacra. Classification (NCBI taxonomy): domain Eukaryota; kingdom Viridiplantae; phylum Streptophyta; class Magnoliopsida; order Sapindales; family Burseraceae; genus Boswellia; species Boswellia sacra. Next base: position 57,968 of record SNVD02007543.1, read on the forward strand.
ACAGTCTCGACCCACTTTGACCAGGCCTTAGTATTTGAACCGTATCTCTCAAAATACATATCCAAATTGTGCAAATCAATATGTTCTAGAAAGCTGAGAGAAATATCTACAACTTTGATGAAGACATGTGATTAAAATTCACAGCATTTTGATGTCAAAATTGATGGTCAATGTTGGTGCCTAATGATCCCAATTGTCAAAGATATTTACAACTAATATTTGACAATTATGCCCTTATAATTTGACAAGTTTGCCCCTGGATGTACTATAAATAGAGGTGCCTTGTGACCCATTAGGGCATCTTGGCCTTGGCTGGAACATTTTGGCTTTGGCTAGGATCTTGTATTGTGTTTTGTGTGTTTATGTTATTAATGAATTTCTTTTTTCTTGCATTTTATTTTTTTTCTATTATAATGTTCTTCTAATTTCTCTTTTGCTAAGGTGAAAGGGTGAAACCCTTGATATGAGAATAAGGATTCTCTAACACTTAATATGTGCTTAATAATCTTAATCTTATAATGTTTATTCAATATGATTTATATTTAATTTCTTAATCAATCTTGACACCACTCGTAAAGTGGAGGTTTTGATCCATTGTCGACAATCCTTGGCACATCAAATGCTTGGATCCTTTCTAGATGATGTATGGTTCTTCCTTACCGACACGAGTCTAGTTAGGAACCTTGATTTGTTGTAGACATATGGTGATTGGCACATTGGATTCTTGAACCCATTTACAAGAAGTGGTATAAATATTGGTAATGAAACAAATATAATTCATATAACTAAAATGGGTTAATTATCCTTATTTGAAATATCAAGGGCGGATCCCCTAACCTTAGCATTCATTGTTATTGTATTAATTCCTCTTGTATTTTAATTATTCTATTGTTAATAAACTTTTTATTTTATTTACTATGGTAGTTTCTACCACCTTATGAAATTGTTCTTTAATTTACTATGGTTGGTTATACCACCTATTTTCATGGATAGTTTTACCTCCTCTTGCTTTTTATTTTATATTTGAATGGTCGGTAATACCGCCTACCATCTTACATATTTATTGATATTATCTTGTCACCTCTTCGAATCATCCATATCACATTTGCTTATCTTATAATTTGTAACGCTAAAATCCCCTTCCTCGTGGATGGACCCCGGTCTCACCGAGTTTTATTACTTCGACACTCCTATACTTGGGAGGCAATCCTATTTTCGGATGTGTCAAGTTTTTGGCGCCGTTGTCGGGGAAGGTAAAAATTGGCGTGCAAAATTGTAAGTATTCTCTTTTCTTATTTCTATTTTTATTTTTCTTGTATGTGTTTCTCTTTTCTCTCCCCATTTCTATTTTTATTTTTCTTGCATGTGCTCATCTTTTCTTTCTCTTTGCATTAGTTGGTAGAATTGTTTGTAGCCACTCATCTTCTTAAAGATATGCTCAAACCCAACTAAGAACATAAATGGATTGCATGAAGCTTATGAGAACTTGTGCACAATCTTGCATAGTCTTCCCTCGTGATGCAACATATTTCGACCATGAATCGGATTTCATTCAATTCTTACCCCACTTTCATGGCCTAGATGTTGAAAACCCATTTTTGCATTTTAGAGAATTTAAAGATTTTTGCAATATCTATTGTGACCTAAATTGTAGCATAAACATCTTTAGATTAAAGGTTTTTCCTTTTTCTTTAAAAGATAAAGCTAAAACATGGCTACAAAATCTTAGGTCAAGATCTATTAGCTCATGGGATGAAATGCAACAACAATTTCTTAAAGAATTCTTTCCTCCCTATAGAACAAATTCTCTCAAAAATCAAATCATCAATTTCACTCAAAAACAAGGAGAGACCTTTTACCAATGTTGGGATAGGTATAAAGCATTGCTTAATACTTGTCCTCATCATGGTTTGGAAACATGGGAACTAGTTTTAACTTTCTATGAAGGTCTTACGCATCAAGCTAGGCATATGGTAGAATTACTGTGTAATGGACAATTTGAAAATAAAGACCCTGATGAAGCCATGGATTTCCTAGACTTACTAGCGAAAAATGCCCAAAATTGGAACAATGTTGGCACCTATGAGGTACCAAGAACGTCTAGTAGAGGCATATATAACTTTAGGGAGAATCATGATCTACATGTTAAATTTACATCCCTAGCTAGGAAAGTCGAGGACTTAGAAATGTGGTCTATGCAAAAAATTGTCTGTCAAACTTGTAATTCTAGTGATCATCCTACGGATGATTGCCCAATTGTGCCTCCCTTTAGGAAAAGTCTCCATGACCAAACCAATGTTTTAAACACTTTCCAAAGGTCAAATCCTAATCCTTACTCACAAAATTTTGGATGGAAAAATCACTTGAATTTTGATTGGAGGAATGATAATCATGCACAATCTTACCAACCTCCCTTTCAATTATATCAAAATTTTCAAAAATCTCATGATCATGCATCTTATAAGGATCTTGAAGAAACATTGGATTCATTCATTGCAAAGCAAGAGGCTTTTAATAGTCAAGTTGCTCAAACTATGGCAAACTTGAATGATGCTCTTGAAATACTTGAATTTGCACTCAATACTCATGAAAAAGGTGAGTTTCCATCTCAACTAGAGCCAAACTACATCAATCCACATGTCAGTAATCCAAGTGGCCAACATCTAGATGAAGATTCGGTAAGTACTCTTCACGAAGGTAAGGTTAATAAAGAACATATTTTTAACCCCTATGAGAAAGATGATGAATCAATCTTAAAGGGTAAGGAAGAGGTTAATAAACCTACACCTAACAAGGAAGAGATTGAATCCTCATTTATGCCCTCATGCCATCATGCAAAGGAACACAACCAAAATTTTGACAATAATGAATTTTTCAAGCATGATGAATGTGAGGAAGCTAATAAGATTAACATGGAAGACTATATCCAAAATGAAAATTTTTCAAGTCCTTTAGAAATTGGGTTAACTAGTTCATTTGAAGTAAATATGCAACTAGTGCCCATTGCTTCTTAAGAATTTTCATTGCTTGATTTTGTACAGGTTAAAGAGATTAAGAGTTAGGAGCCATGTTTTGAACAAAGGCAGGAAGAAACATCCACACTCAAGAATGCATGCCTCAAGGACAAACAAACTCAATCAGTGGTAATCTCTTCCATTCTCACAAATAAAGGAAAAAGAGAGGTACCACCTCAATGGCATTTTTTTGACCGTGGTAAATTACGTTCGAAGAGATTCCTCTTTTGGCCTTTTTTCACGACTAACCAAATTTTATCCGTTTGTGCCATATTTTCATTTTTATTCTTGATTTTTGCTATCATTTCTAGTTTGTTCTTATTTTATTTCATGTGCTTTTATTTTATTTGTGTGTTTGCAATTTGTTTTCCAGTCAAGTGGCGGATACGGTACTCCATGGCTTTTAAAGTCGGTTTTTCAGTTTTCTAAAAACTGTTGCTCACCTTGCATCCATTTTCTTTTCTTCTCTCTCATTTTCTTTATAGTCTTGGGAATCTGACTCAAAACAACCCTGTTTGCCAGTTTATAAGAAAACTGGATGGGAAGCATATCCCCAACTCATGAAAGCGTGATTTAAGCAAATTAATAAGGGAAGAAAGTATAGCTAAGCCCTGCTCTGGACGTAAAACCAGAGGAAGATGTGAGCCACAGTCACAACTACCTATACACATTCATGTGTGCCATCAATTTTTAAATTTCTTATCTTTTATTTTATTTGTAGCATTTTATTTTATGAGTCTTTCAGGTCATCTCTCTTGAATAACAGAAGCTTCAGGTAATGTCTCCTATACTTTATCTCTCTACATTTAAACATTGAGGACAATTTTTCATTTGGTTGGGGGGGAAGGATAGTAGACATAAGTGTGTCTTGAAATTTTACTTTTTCTTGAAAAAAAAAAAAGAAAAGAAAGCGAGTTAGTAATTAGATTCAGAGTACGGTGTAAGGAGTTCAAATCTTCTTGAGACGCATTTCGGGTCAGGAATGGCAGAGTAGGGAGGACCAGTTTGAACTCTTGAAACCCATTCTAACCAATTTGTGATTTTATTCTTGCATTTTTGAAGACTTATTTGATATTATTTAGTCTTGATTTTTGAATTTTATAACAAGGAGGTCTTATTCATTTCACTTTGAATCATTCAAATCTATGAACTCTCTCAACCTTATCATTTAATAAATTGTGTGCTTATGTGCTCATTAAGCAAGTATCTATGAATCTTTCTTCACACACACACATACCTTGATGCATGATTGTGGGGGGCGAAATGAAATGTTGTAATATTTGAGTTCTTTTGTTTTGTTTAGGATAACAACACAAAGGAAAGGGACATTTTTTTTTCCACAAAAAAAAAAATGAAAAAACTGAAAAATGAAAAAAAAAGAAAAGAAAAAAAGAGAGAAGTCATAGGTGGGATAAGTTTGGTCTTGTAGCCTCCTTAATTCGAGCAATAAGCCCGAGGGGTGCCTCCACGACCTATAACCCTAAGACCAACTGGTTTGGGGCTATTGGCCCAAAGCTCGCTACATGGATTAAGGAGAAAGCTTAATGGGATTGAACCTTGCACTATACCACAGTTTCTAAGCAAAAATAAGCATCAGCAACCCGGAGTCGGTTAAGCTCGTAGGGGTGTTCTTAACACCTAATGCCCAAGGCAAATGTCTGGGAGTCATTAGCCTAAGGCTCGCTAAATGGGTTAAAGATGCATTCTTTCAAAAAAAAAAAAGATAAAAAAAAAAGAAAAAAATGTATAAAATGAATGAATATCCCCTACCTAAGGTTGTTAGCCTTATCAAGTACTAGAACCGATATGGCTTATTTCTAATAAGTCCCATAGTCATGTGTCAACTGAGCACAAAAGAAGGTTTGTGGATATCTTGACTGAAGGGTACATGAGTCATTTAAAAAAAAATCAGTTGAGAGTTTGTTTATTTGGATAAAAACAAGGAGAGTGCAATAATGACCACCTTGGATGTAAAAATTCTATAAATCACTTCTAAATAATAACGCTTTAAATTGCAGGGAATAAGCAATAAGATAGTTGGTGATGTGATGAACACTTAAAGATGCATGTTTAATAAGAGTTTAGTTCATCATATTGCATTAATAGTGTCATTAAATTCCTCAACTTAAGCATATTTGTAGCATTTGCATCTTTGGAATTAATTTCTCTTAATTTTGGTTTTGTTACAGGTTCGGTAAAATGGGCATAACTCTCTATTTATAGCTCAGAATGGTGCAATTCTTAATGTTTTGGAAAGCTGATTTAATTGTCTACAAGATTGCATTTCACAAGCATCATCAAAATCGGGCTCTTAGTGGACCAAAATTGGGCTTGAAGTGAACCTATCTACAGTCTCGGCCCAGTCTGACCAGGCCTCAGTATTTGGACTGTATCTCTCAAAATACGTATCCAAATTGTGCAAATCAATATGTTCTAGAAAGATGAGAGAAATATCTACAACTTTAATGAAGACATGTGATTAAAATTCACAACATTTCGATGGTAAAATTGATGGTCAAAGTCGGTGCCTAATGATCCAAATTGTCAAAGATATTTACAACTAATATTTGACAATTATGCCCTTGTAATTTGACAAGTTTGCCCCGGATGTATCTATAAATAGAGGTGTCTTGTGACCCATGAGGGCATCTTGGCCTTGGCTGGAACATTTGGCTTTGGCTAGGATCTTGTATTGTGTTTTGTGTGTTTATGTTATTAATGAATTTCCTTTTTCTTGCATTTTATTTTCTTTCTATTATAATGTTCTTCTACTTTCTCTTTTGCTAAGGTGAAAGGGTGAAACCCTTGATATGAGAATAAGGATTCTCTAACCCTTAATATGTGCTTAATAATCTTAATCTTATAATGGTTATTCGATATGATTTATATTTAATTTCTTAATCAATCTTGACACCACTCGTAAAGTGGAGGTCTTGATCCATTGTCGACAATCCTTGGCACATCAAATGCTGGGATCCTTTCTAGATGATGTATGGTTCTTCCTTACCGACACGAATCTAGTTAGGAACCTTGATTTGTTGTAGACATATAGTGATTGGCACATTGGATGCTTGAACCCATTTACAAGAAGTGGTATAAATATTGGTAATGAAACAAATATAATTCATATAACTAAAATGAGTTAATTATCCTTATTCGAAATATCAAGGGCGGATCCCCTAACCTTAGCTTTCATTATTATTGTGTTAATTTCTTTTACTTGCGTATTTTAATCATTCTCATCTGTTGTTGATAGTATCTTGTCATATCTTCGAATCATCCATATCACATTTGCTTAACTTATAATTTGTAGCGCTAAAATCTCCTTCCTCGTGGATCGACCCCGGTCTCACCGGGTTTATTACTTCGACACTCCTATACTTGGGAGACAATCCTTTTTCGGATGTGTCACCAAGCATCATCCATCATTGGTTCTAGTGTTGCAAAATAAGCCAAAGATTGACCACGATTATTGAAGTTTTGATGATTGTTGAAGTTATTGAAGTTGTTAGTCTGATTTCCCGTGTAGCTTAAGTCACCTCTAAAGAAACACCTAAGGGTAAAATGGCCATACTTGCTACAGATTTGACAAGTTGGTTTGCTATTTCTACCGCCACCTTTACCTCTAGAGTTGCCACCTAATCCTCTTCCATTGCCTCAACCTGGTCCTCTATTATTTCCTTGATTTGAGTCTGACGGCCAGTTGAGAATTGCTTACTATCGTTTCCTCTCAGGTTGGTTGCTACAAAATTAGCTAAAGATTGATTCAAGCTATGATTGCTAAAAAAATTCAGTCTTTCCAGCCTTGTCTCAAAGCTTAGTAACATAGCATGCATGTCTTGCCAGGTAAGATTTTACTTGGCATTAATTTGCATAACATTTGGAGTATATTCAAATCTAATCCAATGGTAACAAGAGAAATTAATTCATTAACTTGAATAGGTTGTCTAGCAATAGTTAAGTTATGAGCAAACCTTTTCATGGTTAGGAGATACTTATCCGTGGTCATATTGCCCTTCCTGGTTATTTGAAGGCCTATTCTGAGATTGGAAATCTGAGATCTACTTTGAGTTCCACAATAAACTTCAAGTGCTTTCCGCAAGTCTCTTCAAGACTTTTCACCAATCACTTGAGCGATAACATATTCTAAAAGTGAACTTAATAGTTATCTGATTAACAAGTTCTTAGTAGAAACCCACTCTTCAAATTTAGGATTTAGTACTTGCTCTGCATTAGTTGTGCTATCTAAAGAAGAACTAATAGTAGTGAATTTATCTGGGAAAAATTTAGTTCCCTACACAAAACCCTCCAATCGATATCCTCTAAGAATAGGAAGAACAAGAATACTCCAGAGAAAATAATTGTTCTTCTCTAGTCGTATTGGGGGAGAGTGATTGAAAGCATTTCCAAACGATGGAGTTGAAAAACCTCCTGATCTTGAAGTGCCACCATCTGATGATGAAGATGGAGCTATGATTCTTGGAGTTGATGAAAAAGGTCCTCCAGATATGATAGCATTTGCCTTGAGAGGCTCTAATACCAAGTGAGAAAAATAAACAAAAGCAAAGAGAAAATTTTCATAGCTCAAAAGATTTCTATATTTTCATTTCTTGTTCTATAATGTGTTTACAAAAATGATGAACGAGAGACAAGAGAATAAATAGGAGAATGACAGGTGGAAGGAGAATTCTCCAGAAATTTATATACAAGAAACTGAACAAAAATGAGAGAATCTAGTAGGTGATTTATAATACGATTGCAAGTTTTGGTATTACAGGGATGATCTATTTTTTCCAATAACCTCAAGGGGAAAATGTAATTACACCTTTTTCAAATCTTGACAACCGGCAAGTTTGACTACGTTTGTTATTTTGTCAAATCTTGGACTGTAGGCAATGCAGTTCGACTCATAATAATCGGTTTAGGAAAGCAACAATTGGAGACGAATGTGGCTCCTTAAATCCTTCCTGTTCATTCAGTTTCTCTTGCTTTTAACTTTAGTGATGAGTAGCACAGCTGCAGTTGACCCAACATATAGATTTCATTATTGCTCAAACACAACAACTTTCACCAGTGACACCATTTATGAATCCAATCTCAACCGCCTCCTATCTTATCTTACCTCTGTTGCCACTCAAAGGAGTCGAAAGGTGGAATTCAAAATAAAATGAGCGAGCATTACTACAATGCAACTACTAGTAAACGAGGCTAAGAGGGTGTACGCCCACTTTCTTTGTCGTGGCAATGTCAATAACAGCACCTGCCAAGACTGTGTCAACTTCGCTACCAGAGACGTCAATCAACGTTGTCCTGTAAGAAAACAAACCATAATATGGTTTGATTATTGCTTTCTACGTTACTCAAACGAGTCTTTCTTTTCGCTTGTGCATGAAGATCCCAAATTTATCTCATTTAGCCGTAAAATAGATGATACAATCGAAGTCGCGACTTACAATCTCCTCTGGAGTTTAATGAATGACGCCGCATTGGAAGCTACATATGCTCCTACGAACAAGGATGAAGCCAATGAAGGAGTTGCCCCTGTTGGGCTTTTTAAAATCCCTAAATTGTAAATATAATTTTTATCAAATAACCATATTGCCCCTTCTGTTTCTTAAGTCCAAGTAAAAATAAATGTAATTGGCTTGATTTCAATTGTATTATAATCTAAGCCCAAAAAATATTATTAGAAAAAGGCTTAGCAAAGCCATTAAACTATTTCTATTATAGTTTATGAAAATCATATTATTTATAGGATTATTAGATTTTTTTTTGGTGAATGCTAGCTTGATATCAACTGTATTATAATTTAAGCCCTAAAAAAATTATTAGAAAAAGACTTAACAAAACCATTAAACTACTTCTTTTATAGTTTATGAAAATCATATTATTTGTAGGATTATAAGATTTTTGTTTTTTGGTGAATGTTAGCTTGATTTCTACTGTATTATAATTTAAGTCAAAAAAATATTAGTAGAAACAGGCTTGACAAAACCATTAAACTACTTCTTTTATAGTTTATGAAAATCATACTATTTATAGGATTATTAATTTTTTTTTTGTGAATGTTAGCTGCTAGGAATCTATTGGAAATAAATCTAAGATTTATCAATGTTTAATAAGTTTAAATTAAAATTGATAATAAAATTAGTAAAATCATATTCTTTTCGTAATAAAAGAATCCTATTTATCATGTTATATATTATTTTATAGAAATTTTTGTATTTGAATTGCACTAGGAAATTGTCCCCCCTTAATAGGATTTTTAGCTCCGTCCCTACTAGGGATGGCAAAACCCGAGGCCGGGGTCGAGGTCGATGGTCCCTGGCCCCGGCCCCGGCCTTCAATTCCAACCCCGGTCCCGGGAAATTCCCCGGAATTTTTTTTCCGGGGCCGGGGTCGGGGTACCCTGGGCGGAGCCGGGTTTTTCAATAACCCGGGATTAAAACCCAGGTTATATAATTTTTTTTAATTCTGATTCTTTTTTATTCTGTTTATATATATATTGCAGATATTTTTCAAGCAAAGTGGGTTATAGCTCAGCGGCCCATAGCTTTATGATTTAAAATGGGAGCTTGGGTTCGAATCCCATATAATGCAAATCTTTTGAACTCTTTTGATTTAATAAAAGAATAATATACAAAGGTTTTCTATATTGCTTCTTTAATGGAAAAGTGGGATGTAGCCCAGGTGTAGCATACCTTAGTCTTATTTGTTGAGGGAACGGGTTCGAATCTCCTTCATTGCATTCTTTTAAAACTTATTTAATTTTTTAAGAAAAAAGGTGGGCTGAGGTTGGGCTTGGGCTTGGGTCAAACTTGTTGGACTATTTAAAAGTTATTTTAGTAAAATGACTTATGGACTTAAGAGGTTATAATGAAGAATTGAAAATTAATGGATTAAATTGATATGGTTTTTAATTTCAATTGTATACCCCGGGTTCAATCCCGGGTCCCCGGCCCCGGATGACCGGATTTTCCGGGTCTCCGGCCCCGGCCGGGTTGGTTTGCCATCCCTAGTCCCTACCTACGAAGTTTGCAACAAAGAGTATACCTCAAAACTCTATATGGCTTGGCACGGTGCTCACAATACCTGTCAGGTAGTAACTGTATCAGTTGTTTTGTAGCAGCCACCTTAAAGTTTGCCGGGTTGCTATGAGGAAATTTGGGGAGGAATGATTTTGTTACCCAGCTGTAGTATCCGGTATGAAAATTACTAGTTTTATAGTGAAGCTTTGATTAATGCACCTACGCTTTTGTTTCCTTCATCTCCTGCTTCTGTTTCAAGGTCTAAAGGTATAGTAGACTTTAATTTGCATTATTTGATTATTATAAATCTTTGATAATATTATTTCTAAGACCTTAATGTGCCCATAATATTAGGATTTAATCTTAGAGTTAGCTTCCTTGCGAGGGTCATTTGTGTTAAATTTGTAGAAGCTGCCATCTTATGTGACGTAATTACAATTTTGTTTTCGGTATTGTGAAAGTCCACTAGCTTAGTCTCTAAATAGCCACTCACTATAGATGGAATTAAGAATCATAGGGTAATTAATTATAGCTATGCTAGAGAGGCATTTAAATCTAATATGGATAACTTTATGACTTCTTATCATTAAGAAAATGGATGTAATTTAAAATTTAATTAGACTACCTAATTCCATTATGCCACTATGCCAATTACTTAAGAGAAATAAATAGGAAGATGGGAATTTGAGAAGTACTTCACGAGTTACTTTTCTCAATATATTTAACTTAAACGTTTGAGCCACTTAAAGGATACTAACAAACTATCCCAAAAGTTCAAAACGGGAATTTGGTAAAACTTTTTTTTGTTTGCTTTTTATTTAATGGCTGCATATATAAGAGAATTGAGACATGGGGTTTTAAGGTATACCATAATCATGATTATCTATATTTATTTGTGTTGTGAATAAGAGAGGCACACACACTCACAAGTAGCTTATTTTGGAAGTAATCTAGGAGATTAAACACACAACCAAGCAAATGCAAAGCAAAGTAAGAACACAAGGACACAAAGATTTATATGGTTTCAGATCACAATATGTGATCCTACGTCCAATTGTTGGTGATGGTCAATCCATTACGATAAAAACAAAGAGATACAAAAGTGTTTACAGGGATAACTAGAAGAAATTTAGCCACCCATACTCTAAGAAGGTTTCCAATCTCTCTAAACCCTAACCCTATTTATTTTCTCTCTTTTTAGCTTTCTTAGAATTCTACTACATTGAAAAACACGTCCCCTTTTTATAGTCCAAGGCTTATAGGTTGTTTACTTGTATAACAAGAAATCCTATTTTGACTAGAAAACAGTACCGCGCTCTTGCGCAACATTATTCATGCACCTGCGCGAACTCTCTGCCTAAAAAATCTCAAATCCAGATCGTTGTGCCAAATGATCTGCGTTGCTAAGCCAACTCTATGCTGCTGCGCCAACTCTCTGTTTTTAAGTGTCTGATAGTGCATTTGATGCGTATTTTGGCTCGCCTGTGTAGCTCCAGTTGCACTCTTGTGCCATTTTTCTATCAATACTACACAAGTTGAGCCACAAACTTCACAAATCTCCACCTTGGATCAAGCTTGTGTTTTCATACTATAAACCACCATAGTAGATTCCAGCCACGTCCATCTTCAAGCTAGAACAGTCCATTCATCTCTCGTATCAAATCCAAACAAGTATTAGCTTCTTTTAGTATGAATTTTAGCTCTAAAACCTTCCCTTTAGCAATGATATCTCTAATGAAATGCAGCTTGATATCTATGTGTTTGGTTCTCTCATGATACATTTGATTTTTGGTCAAATGTATTACACTTTAGCTATCACAAAACACTTTTACCTGTCTTGCTTCACACCAAACTCACCAATAAGCCTTTGCAGCCACAATGCTTCTTTTATAGCCTCTGTAGCTGCAAGATATTCTGCCTTAGTTGTTGAAAGAGCCATAACTGAGTGTAAATTGGCTTTCCAACTAACGGTGCAACCAAACAATGTGAACACGTAACCGGTTAACGACCTTCTTTTATCAAGGCCACCCGTAAAATCTACATCCACATAACCTATCAGCTTTTTATCCATATCCTTGCTCTTTTTATACACTAACACGTAGCTTGAAATACCATTAAGATACTTGAATATCCACTTGACAATTTCTCAATGATTTCTACCCGGATTCGCCATGAAACGACTCTACCAAGCTAGCTACATATGCCAAGTCCGGTTTTGTACATACCATAGAGTACATCAAACTCCCAACAACACTTCCATGAGAAATTTTGGCCATCTCCTCTTTCTCAATATCTATAGCAGGAGGCTATGTCAATGAAAGTTTAAAGTAACCTACCAAGGAGTTTGCTCCTTCTTTGTACCAGCCATGTTGAACTTCTCAAGCATCTTGAGGGTGTAGTCTCCTTGAGACAGAAATAACAAGCCTCTATCTCTATCTCTACTGATCTTCATCTCCAAGATCTTCTTAATATAATCTAAATCTTTCATCTCAAATTCCTTGTTTAGCTGTGATTTTAGTTTCTGAATTTCTTCTATGTTTGTTGATGTAATTAACATGTCATTAACATACAACACCAAGAAAATCCCAACTCTATTTTTCAACCACTTGACGTATACACAACTATCATATTTACTTCTGGCATACCCATGTTTGATCATGAAATCATCAAACTCTAAATACCATTGCCTTGCTGACTGCTTAAGGTTGAAGACACCTTGTCTTTACTTCCTACTTTCATAAAACCCTCCGGTTGTGCCATCACAATCCTCTCCTCCAAATTACCATAAAGGAATAGGATTTTGACATCCATTTGCTCTAACTCCATATCAAACTGGTTTACTAGAGCCAGTAACTCTAATTAACGTGTGCTTTATGACTGGAGAGAAAACCTCCTTAAAATCAATGCCCTCATTTTGCATAAATCCTTTTGCCACCAGCCTAGCCTTATACCTAGGCTTTCCTTCCCCACAAGCATCTTCTTTTCATTTGAAAACCCATTTGTAACCTACTACCTTCTGTCTAGTAGTGTTATCAACCAATATCTAGGTACGATTCTTATTCAAGGAATCTATTTCTTCCATCATTACCTGCTGCCAATGGTTCCTATCTTTACAAGCCATTGTAACCTTATAGCTTCAGGCTCATTACCATCAATCTCCTCTAATATTGGCAATGCAAAAGCTATAAGATCAGCGTATCCATATCTTACCGGTGGTGCCATTGTCCTCCTAGCACGATCTCTTGCTAGTTGTTAGTTTCTCAAGTCATTAGACTCATCAAGGACTTCCTCAACGTCATCATGTTCATTCATGTCACCTGCCCCTTCCTTTCGAGAATCTTTAGCCTCATGGAGCTCCACCTTAGTCCCAACACTATCTGCATCCGTAGTAACATCACTAGTTATCGATTGAGGTTTTGAACAGCCCTCAAAATAGAACTCTGATTTTCTAAAAGTGATATCTCTACTTGTGAAACATTTCAAAACGTTAGACTCTTGCCACCACAAGCTATACCCTTCACATCTTCTGGGTAGCCAACAAACATGCATTTCCTAACCCTTGGCTCCAGCTTGTCTTGTTTGATATGTGCATATGCCACACAACTAAACACCCTCAAATGGCTATAGCTTGGAGGCGAACTTGTCCATACTTCTTCAAGTGTCTTGAAGCCAATAGCCGTTGACAGACACCTATTGATCAAGTATACTGCTGTGTTGACTGCTTCTCCCTAAAATTTCTTAGGCAACCCAACGCTTAACAACATACATCTCACCTGGTCAAGAAGCATTCTATTCATCCTTTCAAGCAAGCCATTTTGCTGTAGTGTACTGGGTACCATTTTATCCCTCACCACTCTCTTATTGTTACAAAAGCGGTTGAACTCTTCATTCAAGAACTCCAAACCATTATCAATTCTAAGTTTCTGAACTTTTCTACTCGTTGGGACTTCAACCATCTTTTTCCAATGCTTAAATATTTGGAGTGGCTCGTCCTTAGTCTCTAAAATGTACACCCACACCTTCCTTGAGCAGTCATCAATTATATACATGAAGTATCTTCCTCCACCTAAAGTTGCATGTTTAGATGGACCCTATAGATCTGAATGGATATAACTGAGAGTTTCTTTTGTTGTATAAGATGAGGAAGCAAATTTTACCCAAGTTAATTTGCCAAGAATGCAATACTCATAAAACTTCGATTTTTGTAACTTATCACCACACAATAATCCCTCCTTCTGCAGCTCTTGAAGCCTCCTTTCACTCACATGACCAAGCCTATTATGCGACAAGTAGGCTTTATCATCCATGCCCGATATCGAGCTCGCTTCTCCAATTATAGTGCTGCCTTGGAGAATATACAAACCGTTTTCCCTCACACCTTTCATTACCACCAAGGATCCTTTTGTAACTTCCAAGGTGTCATTCTCCTATTTGTAACTGCAGCCATTAGAATCTAACATACCAAGTGAAATCAAATTCTGCTTCAACTTTGGAATGTGCCTCACAGCCGTCAAACTCTTTGCATGCCATCATGAGTTTTCATTCGAATTGTCCCTATGGCCACGACACTACAAGCTTTTTTGTCGCCAAACAAAACTTTTTTGTTGTCAATCTTCTTATAAGACTCAAACTAGCTTCTATTTGGCGTCATGTGGAACGAACAACTAGAATCTAAAACCTATTGCTTCTCCGAGTTTTTCGTAGTCACGACTAGCACATCCAAACTCTCATATCCATCATCTACAATTGCAGCACACTATTTTCTGGTTCTTTACCTTTTTCATTCTTTTTTCTTTTGGGACAAAGCCTCTTAATATGCACCTCTTCGTGACAATAGAAGCATTTTACAACTTTCTTCCCCTTGACTTCAACCTTGAGTGTGACTTGCCTTTGTAATCACGTTTGTCACTCATACCTTTAACATGCAGTCCTTCACCCAAGTGTTCACCTAACTCGTTCTTCCTTTGGAGATCTTTAGAATTCAACGCACCAATTACATCATCAAGTGACAATGTCTCCCTACCAGGCTTCAAAATATCTACAATTTCTTAAATGATTTTGGAAGATAATGTAATAGCACCAAAGCTTTATTCTCATCATCATATTCTATTTGTATATTTTCTTAATCCAAGCACAATTTGTTAAATTCATCAATGTGGTCTTGCAAGTTCTTATCCTCAACCATTTTGAAAGTAAAGAATTTTGCCTTTAAATACAACCTACTCGATAGATTTTTTGTCATATAAAGGCTTTGAAGCTTTTTTTTTTTATACCTCAGCTACAGTTTTCATCCGAGAGACTTGCCTCAACATTTTATTGCTCTAGCAAATAATTAATGTGTTGTAGGCCTTCTTCATAATATTGCTTTTTTTTTTTCAGCGCGCTCCTCTTTTCAGCACTATAGCTTTCAAGCATCTTGCTTTCACCTCCAAGAGCTTCATCCAATCGTAGGTTGTCTAACAAGTCCAATATCTTCATCCTCCAAATAGTGAAGTCACCGCTGCCATAAAACTTCTCAATCTCATACTTGCTAGTTGATGTAGCCATCACAGGAATTTCTTTGAACACCTCTCGTACTGTGCAGCTATGAGTCAAGACTTTTATCGAACACCTGTTGTGCTAAGAACTTCTTACCACCATAGACCCAAACAACCATAACCATGCTTTGATACCAATATGTTGTGAAGAAGAGAGGCACACATACTCATAAGCAGCTTATTTTGGAATTAATCTAAGAGGTTAAACACACAACCAAGCAAAAGAAAAGCAAAGTAAGAACAAAAGGACACAAGGATTTATACTAGTTCAGATCACAATATGTGATCATATGTCCAGTTGCTAGTGATAATCAATCCACTATGGTAAAAACAAAGAGATACAAGAGTGTTTACAAGGACAACTAGAAGAAATTTAGCCTCTCACACTCCAAGAAGGCTTCTAATCTCTCTAAACCCTAACCCTCTTTATTTTCTCTCTTTTTAGCTCTCTCAGAACTCTATTAGACTAAAAAACACGTCCTTTTTTTATAGTCTAAGGCTTATAGGCCATTTACTTGTGTAACAAGAAATCTTATTTTGACTAGGAAATAGTACCGTGCTATTGCGTAATATTACTCATGCATCTGCGTGAACTCTTCCTAGAAAATCTGCAAACCTAGAATTTGTGTCGCTACACGAAATGATCTGCGTCGCTGCACCAACTCCGTATCATTGCGTCAAGTGATCTGCATCGTTGCGCCAACTCTTTGTTTTTACATGTCTGATATAGCATTTGATATAGATTTTGGCACGCCTATGCAGCTCTAGCTACGCTCATGCACTATTTTTTTGCCTGTACTACACAAGTTGAGCCACAGACTTCACAATTTGTCTACTTCGATTTTGGTTATGTTATTCTTGTTGTGCATAATCATCAAGTAATAATATAGAATGTGACAATTGCCATAACACTATCAGGAGTTATAGTAATAATAGGGCTCTTTGCTTATACTCTTTTACATATGTGGAGAAGAAAAATAGATAACTATTACTGTCAAGAATGGGTATTTTATGACATCACTTGAGTTACCTCTCTTTCTTTCATGGTTTCCAAGACTAATGAATACATTATGCCTTGTAGAGAAGAAAGCAAAAAGGCAAGCTCTTCAATTAATACGCCTCGGAAAAGGTAGAATTAATGGAGATGCCAATTCACATGAGTTTTTACATAGAAGCAATTTGACTTAGTGAGAAAATAAGCAGAAGCAAAAAGAAAATTTTCACAACTCAAAAGATTTATGTATTTTCATTTCTCCTTATATCATGTGTTCTACAAAAATGATAAAAGAGAGACAAAAGAACAATTAGGAGATCGATAGGTGGAAGGAGAATTCTCTAGAAAGTTATATACAAGAAATAAACAAAAAATGAGAAAACTCTAGTAGGTGATTTGTAATATGATTGCTACTGTCCAAGCTTCTCCAAGCTACTACACTATGGTGCCCTGCTATCAGGCTTAATCATACCAAGCTCGATGAGTACTCTTTACATCCCCCTCAAACTGAAAGGTGTGAGAACAATGCCTAGTTTGTCATGCAAATGTTAGAATTTGGAGAAGTTGAGGGACTTGGTAAGACAATCGACTATCTGATCACACGATGAGACTTACTAGACTTCTAAATTCTTTTGTAGAACCTTGTCTCGAATGAAATGAAGATCAACTTCGAGATGCTTGGTCCTAGCATGATAAACAAGATTGATGACAAGTGCATTAGCACTCATATTGTTACACCAAGTTACTAGATAGTAAGATAAAGGAAACTGAATCTCTTGAAGTAATGATTGAATCTATGTTATTTCTACTGTGACTTATGCTAAGGCTCGATACTTGGATTCAGTACTGGACCGTATTATGATATGTTGTTTCTTTGCTTGCCAATAGACTAAAGAGTCTCCAAGAAAGACATAGTAACCACTAATTGACCTCTTATCCTCAGGACTACATGCCCAATTTGCATCTAAGTAGCTAACTAAGGGTAGACTACCACCGGGTTTAATATGGAGCCCATATATAGTGCATTGTTTTCTTGAGATGTCGCATAAACCTTTTTACTCTTTGCCAATGAATCAAGGGTGGATTTTCCATAAACTAATTGAATTTGTTAACTATCAAAGCAACATTAGGTCTGGTCAAGGTTAAGTATTTAAGAGCTCCAATTACACTTCTGTAAAGATATGCATTTGTAAAGACTTCTGAGTTTGAAGAGGAGGTGAATTTACCTGTAGTTGCTTGTGTGATGCAAGGCTTCACAAATTCCAAATCAAATTTCTTCAACTGATCAAATATATCATTGGACTGAGCGAGATATAATCCAGAGTAGTCTTTTCTAGCTTCAATTCCAAGAAAATAGTAAAGCTCACCTAAGTCTTTAAGACTAAAGGTTTGATTTAATTCTTGGATGAATCTCTTCAATGAAGTGGAATTGTTTCTTGTGACAAGAATATCATCAACATACACAAGCACAAGAATAATTTCATGTTTGTTTTTAAAGAAGAACAGAAAGGAATCTAATTTGGAGTTTATGAATCCCCAACCAAGAAGTGTTTGCCTTAGCTTCTCAAACCAAGCTATCAGAGCCTGTTTGAGTCCTTATAGTGCTTTGTTGAGTTTGCAAACATAACCAGGTCTTTGAGCTTCTTATAGCCCTCTTATTGAACCATATAAACATCCTTCTCCAGCTTTCCATTTAAAAAAGCATTATTAATATTTAGTAGTCTAACTTCCCAATTCTTAGTCACAATAATAGCAAGGATGATTCTAATTGTTGAGGATCTCACCACTGGACTAAATGTTTCATAGAAGTCAACCTTAGAAGTTTGATGAAATCCCATAGCAACAAGTCTTGCTTTATGCCTATTAATTATTCCATCCATATTCAATTTTAGTTTAAGAACCATGTTGTTGCCTACAAGATTGTATTCAGGTCTATTAGGAACTAAGTCCCATGTTTGATTCTGCATCGAAGCATGATACTCCTCATCCTTAGCTTGTTTCCACTTAGGTGACTGAAGAGCTTCTTTCACATTTACTGGTTCAACAATATTTTTAGTCTTATGTTTAGCATCCAATTTAGCTATTTTTGGTTTGAAAACCATTGCTTTGGACCTAGTAATCATAGGGTGATGAGGTTGAAATTCTGGTGAGATTTGTGAAGTTTTTTACAACATCTCAGTTGATAAAAGACTACTTCATGTGATCGTAAAGAAAAAGGTAAAGATAATAGTGAAGTTTGTATAGGAAAATTTGATTCTAAGGTAGTCTCATTAGGATAAGAGGCTAAACCTTATGAAGCCACTGTATTTGGGTTGACCTCTGGTTTATATCATTATTAATTCCTGCACTTTTTGACTCAAAAATTGATGTTTTAGGACTGCAAGAATTTGAAGCAAAAGGAAAATTGAACCAATATTGTGAACTTGAACTTGGTTGATAAGAAATGACATGATAGGAATTGAGAAATCCTGATTTAAAGGTAATTTCTGTTTCATTAAAGACAACATGTCTAGATATGTATAATCCACTAGCGGAGCTTAGACATTTATGTCTTTTGTGGTAGTCACTATAGCCTTAAAAAGACATATTTGGATGAATGAAATTTTTTATTTTGATATGGCCTTAAACAAGGATAACATGCATAACCAAATGTTGTTAACAATTTGTACTCTTGTTTTCTATGAAATAAGATCTCTACAGGTGACTTTCCATCTAGTGTAGGTGTAGGAAGGATATTAGTAAGAAATACAGTAGTTTGAAAACCTTCCCACCAAAATTTCAATGGCATTCCTGCTTATGCAAGTAAAATCAGACCCATTTTAGTGATATGTCTATGTTTCCTTTTAGCCTTCCTATTTTGTTCATGAGTATATGGACATAGGTGTCTAAATCTTATTCCATGTTGTTTTAAGAATTCAACAAAATGCCTATACTCTCCTACCCTGGCATAATGCATTTTATTTTCTTTTCCAATGTTTTCTCTATGAGATTTTTGAATTGAATGAAAACAAGTAATGAATCTGACTTGACTTTAAGAGGATAAATCCAAGTATAGTTACTATGATCATTAATGAAATGAATATAGTACCTAAAATTTGAACCAGAGGTGATGGGTGCAGGTCCTCATGTATCTGAATGAATTAGTTTAAGTGGTTGAGTTGCTTTAGAGATAGAGTTCTTAAAGAGAAGTAGGTATGATTTACCAAGCTAACATGCCTCACAAAAATCAGTATTTTCATTGATTGAAAGAGATTGATTACAGACTCTAAGTCCTTGATGAAGAACTTTACTACAAGGATGTCCAAGCCTTGTATGCCAAGCATTCCTTTTTGCTTTTCTTAACTCCACACCAGAATTGAAACACCTATTTGACTAGAATGATTTAAAATATTGAGAATGGCATAAATGTTTTACAGACTCTGAAACTTTTGGCTGTCTTTTTGAGACAAAATTGAAGGACTTTGAAGATGAGTGATTCGATGACATACTTGGACTGTAATTAAACTGATATAGACCATCCTTAAGCTTCCCTTCCTTTAGTACTTCCCTCGTTACCTTTTCCTTCACATGACAAACATTGGATTGAAATTCAATAAAAATTTTGTCATAACAAGTTAATTTTGAAATGCTCAACAAATTTTTGGTTATCTTAGTCACCCACGAAATATTTTTCAGGATAATATCAGTTTTATAAGCAGGCAAGTTAGAATATCCAACATGAGAGATGGAAAGTTGATTACCATTACCAACTATAAGGGTTTTCTCACCATTGAACTCAACCTTCCCTACAAGCATCCCTGTATTAGCTACCACATGATTCGTAGCACCACTATCCGCATAGCAAGCATCATCTACCACTGATTCTGGTGTTGCAAAATAAGCTAAAGATTGACCATTGTTATTGAAGTCCTGATGATTGTTCAAGTTGCGAATCTGATTTCCCATGTAGCTTAAGTCACCTCTAAAGAAACACCTAAGGGTAGAGTGACCATACTTGCCACATATTTGACAAGTTGGTTTGCTATTTCTACCACCACCTCTACCCCTAGAGTTGCCACCTAATCCTCTTCCATTGCCTCAACTTGGTCCTCTATTGTTTCCTTGATTTGAGTTTTGACGAGCTGAGAATTGCTTAGGATTGTTTCCTCTCAAGTTGCTTGTTGCAAAATTAGCTAAAGTTTGATTCGAGCTAAGATTGCTAATAATCTTTCCAGCCTTATCTCAAAGCTTAGTAACATAGCATGCATCTCTGGCCACGTAAGATTTTTTTTTTTTGGCTTTAATTTGCATAACATTTGGAGTATACTCAGATCTAACCCAAAGGCAACAAGAGAAATTAATTCATTAGCATCAACATGTTGTCTAGCAATAGTTAAGAAACCTTTTCATGGTTAGGAGATACTTATCTATGGTCATATTGCCCTTCCTAATTGTTGGAAGGCCTATTCTAAGATTGGACATTTGTGATCTACTTTGAGTTCTACAATAAACTTCAAGTGCTTTCCAGAAGTCTCTTGAAGATTTTTCACCAATCACTTGAGCGACAACATTTTCTGAAAGTGAACTTAATAGCCATCTGATTAACAGGTTCTTAGCAGACACTTACTCTTCAAATTCAAGATTTAGTACTTGTTCTGCATTAGTTGTGCTATCTGAAGAAGAGCTAATAGTAGTGAACTTATATGGGAAAAATTTAGTTCCCTACATAAAACCCTCCAATCGATGTCCTCTAAGAATAGGAAGAGCAAGATTACTCCAGAGAAAATAATTGTTCTTCTCTGGTCATATTGGAAGAGAATGATTGAAATTATTTCCAAAAGGTGGACTTGAAAAACCTCCTGATCTTGAAGTGCCGCCGTTTGATGTTGAAGATAGAGCTATGATTCCTGGAGTTGATGAAAAAGGTCCTCCAGTCATGTTAGGGTTGCCTTGAGAGTCTTTAATACCAAGTGAGAAAAATAAACAAAAGTAAAGAGAAAATTTTCATAGCTCAAAAGATTTCTATATTTTCATTTCTTCTTATACAATGTGTTTACAAAAATGATGAAAAAGAGACAAGAGAACAAATAGGAGAATGACAGGTGGAAGGAGAATTCTCTAGAAAGTTATATACAAGAAACAGACAAAAAATGAGAAAACTCTAGTAGATGATTTATAATACGATTTCTAGTGTCTAAGCTTCTCCAGGCTACTACACTGAGGTGTCCTGCTATCAAGCTTAATCATACCAGGCTCAATGAGTATTCTTTATAGATTCTAAAAATCAGCTTCCTCTGTTCTCTTTAGCACTTACACTTGAGGCCACACAAAAGTTTTCTAAAGAAAATAAGCTAGGACAAGGTGGGTTCGGTCCTGTGTACAAGGTAAACCATACTGTGCTAGTTACAAATCTGTTGAGACATGGAGTGCAATATAGCTAATAAATTATAAAATGAAATTATTGTTGTAAAGATTAGTATAAAGTCAATATTATTATAGAAAACCCAAATATTGAGCCTTTTTGAGTAGATGAACAATCACACACAAACAAGAGAAAAGGGAAGTTGGTTTTCTTGATCAAAATAGGACTTCATTTCTGATAGTAAGTCGTTAATTTCATGATTAGCACTTTACTTTTCTTTTAAATTGGTAACAAGAAATCATTGCGTCCAGGATACATTAGTTTATGGTAAGGAAATTACAGTAAAGAGGCTTTCAAGAACATCTAGTTAAGGACTGCAAGAGTTCAAGAATGAAGTTACTTTAATTGCCATATTACAACATAAAAATCTAGTGAGACTCCTAGGATGCTACTTTGAGGGAAATGAATTACTCCTCATCTACGAGCACATGCCAATAAAAGCCTTGATATCCACCTCTTCGGTTAGCCTCTCGAGCCTTGTTGATCTAGTTAATGTATAGGTGAAAAGTAAGGTTGGAATGAGGCAGATAATATAAGCATCATTTATTTCATTTATTAGCTCTTTCTTTACGAACATAAGTTTGGCTTAGTGCAAGCTGGACTGTACCCTATATACATAGTATGTGTGATATGAGGAGGAGCTTAAAGTCTTATAAAATTCAATTATTTCACTACTCTCAAAAAACTCAAATCAATTTTGTGACAAGGTAGCTTGTCCTTTAAATTATTATTGGTCATCACTATTTCTAGAAAGAAAAATCATATTTAAGGTCATGAAATAATTCCTTGTTAGAATGTTTAAGAATCATATCAAAATAAACTATATACACTACAAGAAAATGGGCCTTTTACCGCGGGCCGAAACCGCGGTAAAAGTCCTTCTACGGCGGGCCTACAGCGGTTTTGGCCAGCCGTATAAAATGTCGTAGTAAAAAATAATTCTACATTTTACCGCGGTTTTGGCCCGCGGTAAAAGTGCTTTTATTGCGGGCTATAGGCCCGCGTTAAAACTATTTACCGCAGGCTAATGGCCCGTGGTAAAAAGTGACAAAAATTGTTGACTTTTTACCGCAGGCTTGTAGCCCGCGGTAAAAAGTCCTTGTTGTTGGTTTCATAAAACACGAGATAGGCCTGTCACCAGTTCCTCTGCACAATATGGTCCAAACTCATCACATTAAGAAACAATTAAATTAAATCATATAACAACTTTTTCAAAGGATAACATTTCAACATCATCAATTATTTAGATCTGAAAAGATTACAATCTCAATGATGCTAAACTAGATGGAAACAAAAGTGCAAAGCCTGAAAGCAAGAAAAACATATATGCATGAGCAGCCTCTCTTTTTCTAAACAAATTATGTGCATTTTCAGTGTTAAATCTAAACAAAGTGACAATAATTCTCAACACAGCAGAAGAGGGAAGCTGCATTCAATAATAAGAGTAAATTCAAACACCTGAAGTTTTGAGAATGTAAAACTCCATCGAATACAATAAAAGATGAATCAAGAAGTAAACTTACTAATAAAATTAAATCCTTCGCAAGCAAATAATCAGGCATTTCACCTTCCATTACAAATCTAAGAGTTGGGGGCACCTGAAATTTAGAATTGAAAGATATTACTGAATCAACCATGCAGGAGTGTAAAAAGCAAAACAATTTTACTAAATAATTTTGACTTCTTGGAAACTACCTAAGGAAAATAAGTACATAGCCCAAAATTAAAAGATAATAATAGTAGTAAATAATAAAACAATTTTTCATTTTCCTTTTGTCTATTGAATAGTTTGTTTAGATATGTTCTCTAACAAGATAGTATATATTACTTTGAACCTAAAGCAGAAAAGACTGAAAATGCCTTCTACAATTGTTCCATGGACAAGCAGCAATGCTCATAAGTGTTCTAAACTAACTGGTTTCCAATTTGAGACTCCTATCTACTGGGAATCCAAGGCAGGTGCAGATTTTTTCAAACCCTCTACCATGCACATTTAAAGAGCAGAAAAAACACAGAAACCTCATTTGTCGTCTCCGGTAAGGTTAAAAAAGGGTAATATGCACTACTTCAATCCATTTACAACCAAATCTCACTTTAAATTGATTCTTTTGCAAGAAAATGGAGTTTCATGGAGGGCAGATTTCTACATAATCCATTCCATTGACCAGAAGGAATTATAACAAAAAGCAAAACAGAAGTGAAAATGAGAAGGGCAACAATGGAGACATGACTAGAAATGGATTCAAGTTTGCACATATCCTAGAGCTGCCACTGCAGCTGCCCATCAATGTGACTAGTAGACTGCCCATGGATATAAGATAACAGTGAGTAAAAAGCTATGTGAATATTATATAAACAGATATCTTAATTTTTTGGGCCAGAGTTCCCTGTACAATTTGGTTAAAGAAAATTTCGGTTCTGTCAATATTCGATACTTATTATTGGATTTCTAGATAAAATTTTATTGGTTTTTCTATAGCAGAAAAAGTAAGAACAGATAAACCTTAGCAGGAGCTTCCCAGTGCCCAATACAAAACCTGCATCAGTGTTGCCAATGCCAGTAGCAAATTGGCCAAATGCTCCAGCAGTACAAGTGTGAGAGTCAATACCTAAAAAGACCTGAAATATATAATTAAGGGCTGTTCTGAGGAGTATGGCATTAAAAAAAATAAAATCCAATGATTTTGATAATGCAATTACACCTCTCTAGGCCTGCAGTGACTTACTTGGGCAAGTGCAACATGGCATACACCTTTGTAATCAGGGTTAGCCGGCAAAGTTAACAAGTAAACTTTTCATCATTCTCAATGACCAGGAAGTAGTAGACTTAGGCTCTTTGATAGCAGCTGGAATAAAGTAAACAACCAAAAGCCAGAGAAACACCTTAAAGTTACCAAGATCTTTAATATCATAGAAGTACTTAATATTAATATCATAGATCTTTAATATTAAATCTAAACAGAAGATCTATTTGTCATCATTATCTTTCAGTGTTAACATGTTTACTGAATCTAACCAAACATTTGTTAAGTCTTTCCAAGCTACCAAGAATACATATTCATAAAACCAACATAAAAATTGTATAAACTATTCACATCAGAAACTCTGAAGCCTCATACAAGCCAAACATTGAAGACTAAGATCTTAGAATAATAGAGATAGAAGTTTATAAATACCAATCTGTACTTGTGCGTAGCTTCAAATATATTTGATCCCTTCTCTTGCCTGAGGCACCCTTACTAAGCCTATCCTGTAAAGAATGCCGTAAAGCACCTGCAAAACAGCAATAAGTAAATACATCCCACGAAAATGTCTGAAATGAACCTATGCAATCATATCCAGGTACTTCTAACATCATTACCAATCTCCTCTTCATGTTCATTTCCCTTGCATATTTTCCCAAATATATTCCTTAAACTAGTAAAATCATTTGAAAAACATTAACATCGCATCAGCTTCTTCACTTTCTCAGTTAAATGTCAATATATTGCTATTTTAAATTAACACCTGAGCTGAAGCTAGTCAAAATTATAGTCATACCCAAGTCAAAGGTAATTGTAAATCCTCAACAGATACAATTCTTAACTCTTGAACCACTATAACCCAAAATCAACTTTAGATAAAATAAATGAACTAGGCTAAAAATACCTATCAAGTGAAGTTACTAACTTGCGAAAACTTGCTGCGATTTATTGTCAATTTGTAAAATGATCGATTTGCTGCTCAAAAAATCATCCTTCTGCAAATCAATATTTATAGGCGCTCGAGTAGCACCATTTTCATCGGTTGGCTGCATAGAAAAATAAATAAAATCTCAGCACTCACCATATTAAATTAAAGCAAAAAATTCTCCAGAAATCTGACTTTTGACTTGCAGGAGTGCTCATCTTTGAGATGCGAACACAACGAAGCGATGTCGAAATCTTCGTAACAATATGGACATGGGAAATCAGGGCGCACCTCATCTTCTACCTCAAAATCATCTATGCTCAACCCATCTATAAACATATTTAAAAAAAAATATTAATATATCATATATGACTTCAAAAATATAAACGTAAACGTAAACATAAACATGAATACATATAGATCCATTAACAAAGCAAAACGAACAGAGGTGGGAGCTCTGATGATGTTGCTGCAAACTATACACAGACGAAACTCATCTTAGACAATAGAAGGGAGATGGACGAGATATATACTGCAGCTGTTAGAAGGAATGGAGGTCGAAAATTACACTGGCTTGGTGGACGAGATACATACGACTACTGGAAGACATGCACGGCTTCTATTGCTGATGTCGCTGCTGGAAAGAGTGGCTGCGCATGGCTTCTCAAGCTTGGATGCAGATTGAATGGAAGAGATAGCTTAGGGATTAGAAGATGAGATGAAGAGAGTTAGAGAGAGACTGGGAAATTAGGGATTTAGAATGGGCTTAAGGAGCAGGACACAATAAAGACAGAAAAAATGAGAAAGGGAAAGGGAAAGAAAAAGGAATATATTGCCTTTTACTGCGGTTCTGTAAAAAATGCAGTAAATATATTAACTTTATACTTCGCGTGTGGATGCCCGCCACAGATTTTTAATTTTTACTTCACTTCTCTGGAACCGCGGTAGAAAGTTGCAGTAAAAGCCATATTCTCTTGTAGTGATATTAACGTCTATTTTCTTTTCTAAACTATATATTTATGTCTTGTTCCCAATAGACGATTAATTTTTTCTTCAATGGAATTAGTTAATGCATTAAATTTATGATATATAATTTGAGAAAGACGAGATGTATAAAGTTTACAGCAGAGTAGAAAATATAGCAATAATGATCAACTTTTATTATGTTAGTTCCATGGTAACAACCCATGTCAGTTAATTTATTGCATTGACTATATATATATCTTTAATCTAGGAGGAAATTTGGTGTAAAAAATAATGTAATTTTTTTTGTTGTTAAAGAAAAATAAAAATAGTTGATGAAGTATTGAGAGATGAGAAGGACCAAAGAGGGAGGAGAGAGAAGAGTAGAAAGAGAAATATATAGATTAATTAAGGGAAGAGGACATGGAAGAAAGAGTGAAAGAAGAGATAATTAACAATATATCAAAGTAATATTAATCTTCTCCCTTCCTTATTTTTAAGCTGAATGTTATAAATTAATGTAACAATAACAAAGGTTTATTGAATCCTAGCTAGCCAAAAAGACAGAAAAGGTTACGAAGCAGTTAAATCATATAATGTTGACTTTATTGTAGATCCAAACAGGGGCGTACCACTTGATTGGAAGAGGTACATGAGCATTATTAATGGAATTGTGCTGGGTCTTTTGGATTTGCATGAAGATTCTCGACTCAAAATAATACATTGAGATCTCAAAACTATTAATATTTTTTTAGACCATGAAATGAATGCAAAGATATCGGATTTTGGAATGGCAAGAATATTTGGTGAATCACAAATTGAAGCTATTACTGAAAGAATTTATGGAACGTTGTAAGTATTACACGTGATTTTCCTATTTGGCCTCTTGATGCTTGCTTTTTTAAAATACTTGGAATTTAGAATTTGTTTTCTTTTCCTTGGACCTTGGTATCTCAAATCTCTCTCTCTCTCTCTCTCTCTCTCTTTTTGGTTATGAAGCTTGATTTTTTTTTTCTCTCTTGCATTGATACAATTAATATAGTTTGTCTACCCAACATGTGAGAATAATGTGATGAATTTGTTGTCATTCTGCTATCTAGAAAGGTTAAGCTAGTTATACATAGAGGTGTTCAAAATCCAATCCAATTCGTCCAAACCGATTGATCCAATCCAAACCGATCCAATTTTAATTGGATTTGATCAATTGACGGATTGGATTGGATTGAAATTTTTGAGATCCGAATTAATTGGATCGGATAACGGATCCTATTATAAAAATCTATCATAAACTGATCCAATCCAAATAATAGGTAATAAAATTAACTATGTAATATCTAAAAATTAAAATCAATATTTGATGATTATTGATGTAATGCATCTGTGCTATATGTATGTGAAAAGTATAAATATAACTTAGTTATCATTATTTTTTAATTTCATGAATTATTTTTTCATGTCAATAATATTTATCTCAATATAAAAACTATTAGTTATTTATTAATTATTTTTTCATGTTTACTAAGCATTCTTTAATATGCATATATGACATTGCGTTAATACAATTATGTAGCAATAAATTTTTCCAATTTCCATTTTATGCAAGGTAGCTTATTGCATAGAATCCTATAAATTTATTTAAATTACAATATTTGTATTGGAATGATTTAATTTTTTTTGTTGTTTTTAGTTGGAACATTAATCAATTTATAAATAAATTTTTATTTATTATATTATGATTTACCAAGATTTTAATTTGCTTGGTAACTTCATGTTATCATTATTTTTATATAATAACTTGTATTCATTATTGAATTATATTGGATTATCTCTTTTTTCTTATTTATATTTTTTAAAGTTCGGATTGGATCGGATTGAATCGGATCGGATGATGTTTTTTAAAATCGGATTGGATTGGATTTCAATCTTTAATTGGATCGGATTGGATTGAAAAATCTCTAAACCGATCACTATTGGATTGGATTGGTTATTAGCTAAATCTATTGGATCCAAACCGACGAACACCCCTAGTTATACATACATACATACATACATACATATATATATATATATTAAATTATATATGTTGTCCTTTCACACAAATATTATCTTTTGATTTTATCTTTTGCCAAATAAGAACTTTTGCCATTTTTTCATTTATTTCACACATGTAGGTTACTCTTTTAGAATTTTATCTTTTTTTTTTTAATTCAAACAGTGGATACATGGCCCTAGAATATGCAATGCATGGAATATTTTCCTTCAAATAAGATGTTTTTAGTTTTGGAATTCTTCTGCTTGAGATTACAAGTGGAAGAAAAAATACTGGATTTTATCATTTTGAGCATGGTTTGAACCTTCTCACTTATGTACGTGACTAACTGTTATCTGTAGCTTTGTAGGATTATTTCTAATGATTACTGCACCAATATTCTTAGCTTTTGTGTATACCATTTTAGACAAGGAGACTATGGTGCAAAGGACGTGCATTGTAGCTGATGGACCTAATACTCGTGTAGTCATTTGATCAAACTGAACTGTTGAAATGTGTTCATATTGGATTATTGCGTGTTCAAAAAAATCCGATAGACAGACCTACCATGTTATTTGTGGTCATAACATTGGCAAAATGATACCTTAACGCTTCTTAGTCCAACGCAACCTAGATCTTTTGTTAGCCAAGTTTGTGTAAGGCCAATTCAGCCCTTATTGGAGAACAATAATACTGTTTGTTCTGTGAATAATGAGGTAATCTTTAAAATATGTCACTGCAATTTACAATTGCGTAATGATACTATTTCAAAAATTTATTTCAAATTATATCTATTTAATTAATAATTGACAAATTTTATCTCAAATTTTATATCATAAATGATGTATATTTAATTAATGATTAACAAGTAGATGAGTTAAAAATATAATGAATGATGTGGTAGTTTTAAATTCGTGTCAAGTCATTTGGGATTCATACTTTTGGGATGAATTCTGAGACGTCTATCACTACTCTCCACAATTTTATGGTTTATTTCTTATTTCATTATTTCCATTATCAAAAGATCTATAGACAAGTATATGATTTATTATTTGTTTTCTGGATGTATTTTTTTTTTTTATCATCTATGGCTTGATCATCATCGATTTCCATTATTCATACCAAACAGACTAGTTGACGAGGACCATCTACGATCTCCTCCTCCTGTATAATAAGATAATCCTACAATGTACTTCAATGACTAGTATCCAAATAAATCCTAAAAATAAGTCATAAGTAACTTTTCTTTACATATGCATCTACATATACTTGATAGGTAATAAAAAATGCTAATTTCTAATGAAAATGTTGTAGCAACAAAATTCTATTCGTTTCAAAATTTTTAGTGATTGAGAATATATTAATTTAATAAAATTTAAAACTTGTGTAATATATTTATTAATAACAAATGATTACTAATAAGATCTAATTTCAAACAATTTAAAAAATTTAATTCATATGTTAATTATTATTTAAATAAATGAGAAAACCATTCATGTTATCGGTTCCACAACCATCTTTTCTAGTCTTTAGGTATCTTATGAAAATGGCTTGGGTACAACTACTGTAGCCATACAGTAACTGTTTATTTTGTATAAAAGTTGTAA
This sequence comes from Boswellia sacra, assembly GCA_013180625.2. NCBI lineage: Eukaryota > Viridiplantae > Streptophyta > Magnoliopsida > Sapindales > Burseraceae > Boswellia > Boswellia sacra. The sequence continues at coordinate 88,210 of SNVD02007543.1, forward strand.
GTGGATGTACAAAAGTCGTAAACAAGTAAATGAAAGTTGTAAATAAAAAATTCATCAATGAAAATAATATAAAAGTTGTGTTACGATTTTTATTTACTTATTTACGACTTTTATACATCCATTTACAACTTTTATACAAAATGAACAACTGCTATATGGGTACAGTAGTTGTAATGTAGAAGAACTGGTATCTTATCCCAATAGGTTGGTTAGTGATTTTGCTTCATTAGGATTTATAATTTTTTGTTTTAATGAGGTAGAACTACGATATGTAATAGATATTTAAACATTTGTAGCCATTTTTTTATTAGAATTTAGGATAGATAATTTATCATTCTCCTTGGTAATATTTTATGTTACTTAATAGTTTAGGTTACGGGTATTGATTTTCTCACTTATGTTATTTTTAAAATTTATGTACATATTTCAAATTTATTGGATATAAATAACAAGCATGATAAAAGCTCTATCCATTTTATAACTTTTTTAAAGTACCAAATAGTAATTAAAGGTTTTAAATATTTAAACAAATTAAATAGTTAATTACTAGAGATATCAATGTTAATTACAATAGATGCCAACACAATAGGTGCTACATCAATTTTCCCCCACGTGAAAGAACCCTACTCTTAACAAGTTATCAAGGAGGAAGTTGCCAATACATAAGGAAATGCCCATTATTTCTTAGACAAGCATAGAAAAGTCATTAATCCAAATCTTCTCTTAGTAGTTGAATGGTATAGGTATACATGACTGAAATTTGGATAATGTGTCAATATCCTTTGACGAGGAAGCAACGATATTCATCATGGAAGACTTCACCAAGGATGTTAATCCAATGATAAAATTAGATCAACCCAAATATGAATCATAACCTATAAAATCAATTTCTTGAATGATTTCATGAGATTCCTTTTCACATATAGATTCAACTTCATATGTAGACTCCACATCATCATTAGAATTCATCTCGCCCTCGATTTTAATACCACCTCTAGATTTGGATCCATGCCAATCTTCAAGATCAATCTCACTTGCTTCATCATCTTCACTAGAATTATCACATTCATCCTCATGGTTCTTAGGAGTTGCACCCAAAATCCCTTTTTTATCTTGACTATTATGTTGGGTAGATGACTCTGTTATAAGGTCTTGATTTGTGGGAGAGAAAACTTGTCAGGCTTGTAGTAGTTCTGTCTTCCTAGCATTTATCCTAGCATTTGTCCTTTTCTAAGGCATCCATTCTAGTGTTTATCCTATTTTCTAAAGTTTGCATCATGGCAGTTACTTGTTGGTGTGTTAATAATTGAGGTGGTTCAGGTTCTTAGACTAATGGTGAATTTTGGTGAAGCTAATTGACCATATTTAGAGACTAAACTGAGAAGAATCAAGAATATAGTAGACTGAAGGCGCTATACGATGAAACTTTGAATGATATTTTTACACCTTTACAGTGAAAATTTGAACTTGGTGATGAAGGACAGATTGTAGATGGCGACTAGGAGATTCTGATGGTGGCAGTAGTGATCAGTAACTCTAGCATGAACAATAACTTTGTGTGAACAGTGATTTTGGCATGAACCGTGATAGTGGTGGAAACTTTTCTTTTTTTTTTCTTTTTATAGAAATTGATGGGTGATGGGAAATAAAATTGGGGTAAAGTTAACTGATGGTGGTAGGAAATTGAGGGTTTATGGGAGGAACTAAAAATAAAAGGTAGAGAGTAAAAAAAGGGGGTTAATCACGCTTTGGTACCAAATGATCATGAGGAATAAGGTTTTTCGAATTAAAAGCAAGGGAGGGAGATATAGACAGAGAAAATAGGAGAAATAATAGAAGAAATTTGGGGAGAAATAAAGTGAAATTGGAAGAGAAAATAATCTTTTTACTAAAAGATCAAAAATCCATATTCACCAACCTTAGAAATAAAAAAACTATTGACACGTATTTATAGTGCCAACAGACATTACTTGACTAGGAAATAGAATCTATCAGTAAATAAATTTAATCTTAACTAAACTAGAAAATACCGAAAATAACTCCTAAACAAAATAGTAAACTAATTATTAGGAAAATAACTCAAATTAGGGCTATTTCCATTTTAGAAAGTTAAAATCCATAATTTATTAAAATCTTTAAAATCAAAATTGAAATCCCTAATTTTGTTCCTCATTGTACTCTAATGGGTCCTACATCATGGTTATAGAAAATAAATTAATGAAGAGAGAATGAATATATATCTCAATTATCCATCAATATAAAAATTCATGTGTTAATAGATCTTCAAAAGTTAAGACAAAATTAGATGAGTTGAGTGTTATACTAAATAAAATAAATTAGAGTAATGCTACTCTTACGAACTACTTATACAAACTCATCCATACAAACTAACGTGGCATAATGTGATTTGATAAATAAATACAGTGATTTTATAAATATATATTAATAATAAATGACATTAATTAACATAAGTGATGTGGCCATCATAAAGGGATGTCACATCAGTTTGTATGTGTGAGTTTGTATAAGTAGTTTGTATGAGTAGCATTACTCAATAAATTATTAGTCTAGTAACTCATCATGGAGGAGAATAAAAGGCTTTTAGCTCTTTTCACGGAAGAGCAACCCGCTTGATAAAATATAGGTTATTCAAAATAAAAGGCTTCTTCGAAGCAGAAAATGATTTCTTTGAAAATGAGGATAACAATCCTATTATCAAGAAAGCTTATTATCAAACCAAGATGAGATCGACAACTTTCAAGCAGACGAGGTAAGTTTGTTATCTTATTAAATCAAAGGACATATCTTTATTATTGTTTTATTTAATCAAAATCCAATACAACTTCAAGGAGAGGGTCAAGGTTAGGAAACTCAACTATAAATAGCCTACATATCTCATACGGCAAGTACGAAAAAAAAAAAAAAAGAAAAACCTAAGCTGCTAATCTCCTCTACCAAACCATTAGAAGTCTAACTTGACCATCTAAGCAGTTTCGCCAACACTCCCTTCACATTCATTTTGTTTGTTTTTATGTTCATTTTCTTTGTTTTTGGTAGAATTATCTCTAACAGTTCCCTAAAACCCCTCCACGTGTAATTTATCTAGTTGACAAAATATCAACGTCATATAGAGGATCCTAATTCTTTTTAGAAACGATAAGATAAAGATTGAAATCTAATTTTGAAATCTACTAGCATTTAATCATTTTAGAATTTTGACATCTTTCAAACAATTTCTTTCGTTATTTTCATATTTTTGAAAAATCAAATATTTAAATTATAAATTGCTTGACTTAAATTATGTTATATGGATAATATGCAGTATGCACTTTTTTTTTGGTTTTGAAATGTGAAATATAAATATATGAAAATAAAAGTATCCAATAATTATATTATAATATGTAGAAATATAGGTTTTTTAGATGCTTTTGATTTGTAATAAAATCAAAGAGACCTCATACTTAAATCATGATTAAAATATGTATCATCATTTGCAGTTACTTAAATTTTAATTGAATTCAAATAAACACCCTTTTTGTTTAAAAACAAATTTAATAAGAAAGGCCACTAATTAAGATGAACGAGAAATAGGTTGATGCATTTTATTGTAGATATTAAATGCAATCTGTAGATTCCAAAATCTCTGGTGGAAGCAGAAAAGAAGCCCAAGCAATTGTTCCAAGTGGATGGCTGCCCATGCATATGTGCCTGCATCTCACCATTAATGCATTTAACAGTTATCACCATCATCATAACACAATGATGACATCAATTTTTTATTGAATATTTGAATCAAAGATTTTTTGTACGTATCCAGTCAATCTTGCATGGTCCGGTTAAACAATAAACAGTCAGAACTTCATGGGTTTACTTGACGTGGTTGGGTGCCATATACATTAGATTTATACCCAATTACTCTACATAAGCCTTTCATTTCTTTTCTATGTTAAATTACGAGTCCTTATATTAACTATGTTAGGGTAGCTAATTGTGTTACGAACTACAGTAAATAGAATATAATGTCATGTTAACATAGGATCCCAAATGAATAAAACATACATATAAACAAACAGTTGATTCTAGAAAATTAGAACCAATAAATTTTTTTTTCCTTTCATATTCTATTTTTAATTATTTGCTTGTTTAACATGCCATCTAAATTAATCAATCAGGTTTCTATATGAAGAATCAGTACATAAATGTTGTTGAAATATAGAAATCAAAGACAAATTGTGCCAATGATCTTACAACTTTCAAACTAGATTAGCCGCTTCATTATCCTCAACATGCTAATAAGTGGAAATATTCTTCATCAATAGTTCTTTAATCATTTGATCGAATCATCTTGTCAAAAAGATTGGACAAGCTACGAGATCAGATGTCATGAAACTTGATTGTGTGAGAGACTCTTGCTCCCAACTTAAGTTTTCAGGTTCAGATAATCCCTCTAAATCAACAAATAAGGAACTTTGAGATTGTGACCTTACCAGAATTAAAAGCACAACTGGGTTGCACCAGCAGGGACTCATTACCCAACTACTTGTTTGTAGTGGGAAACGGAGGCAACGATTACTCATTCAACTACTTCCTCAGCAGCAACACAAATATTAGTCTTGAAGCATTCACTGAAAACCTTATCACCTCAAACTCTCAGCAACTCCAGGTAAATTCTTTATTCAGAGGTATTTAGGGGTATTATTATTTACACCCTCTAAGGTTGAACTAAAATTAATGTACCACCAAAAATTTCAGAAAGCATCAATATTTCCCGTCATCAACTATATCAAACAATAAATAGACCCATCTCCATTTATCAAATTCCATTATGTTTTGTTTAATTGTATTTTACACTCTTCCTATATCGCATTAACTATGAAAGCTGGAGTTGATCTCAATCTTCCAAAGTGCTCGTATCCATTAATGGTCTGGAATATAATTGTGATGTTATTTTTATAAATATATATAAAACCAAGATCTTTAATTTTGAGAGTTTTAGAAAAGAGGGGAATCCAATTTTTTTTTAAATATATGTGAACCAGGAGTAACATTTTGATGTATTAGATGCAATATGTTTTAATCAAAAAAATTTGCTGAACACTTTCTAACCTCAGAATTAAATCTTCAATAGTTCGCATTAAATACACTTATAAGCATTAGATTTGCAGATTTGCCTAATTTGATGGTATCAAAACTAAGATAACAGAATTCTTGTGTTGATATTATGTATACTGCTGAAGTACAGTTTAGGAGGACGTAAGTTTGTGTTAATCTCAGTATAACCACTTGGGTGCTACCGCTACATTAGGGCATCGCAGCAAGAAGGTAAGGACGGCTGCATAGAACGTTTGAAGTGGGCAGCTGACCTCTTCAAGACGCGGTTAAAGTTGATGATCAATGATACCAAGAGACGTCAATCAATGCCTTGTTCTACGTACTCTTGTTTTTGTTAACTCATACAAGATTGTCAAGGACATCATTAGAGATCCTGCCTCCGATGGTAAGATTATTCTTAATTTTCTCTTAATTTGATTAAAAAAATTAATCAACTTGCAACATCCATGGTATATAAAACGGTTTTTTTGTTGTATTACGATGCCATTAAATAATCATGCGAAACTTGTAATCACCTTGCTTTCATATTATAAATTTGAAATGCAAAATATAAGTATAACGTTTTGTATTATAAATATGATATTTCACATTAGAATAAAATGTAATTAATTATATGCAGTTGTATATATAACTTCTTGCATTGAAATGGAAGTGACTTGAGAATTTGATCCAATTTTACAGGATTTAACGACACAAGAAGTGCTTGTTGTGAAGTGGGTTGGACTGGAATTTTATGCAAGAGAAGAGGTGGCGTGTGTGCAGAGAGGAACACTCATGTTTTCTTTGATGGATTGCATCCAACAGAAGCTGTGAATATTCAAATAGCAAACAAGGCTTTTGCTTCTTATCAGAAGGATAATGTTTATCCTATTAATGTCCAACAATTGGCGAAAATTTAGACTTCTTGCCTTTCTTCGTTTGATATTCTTAGTCTCAAATTAACTTTAATTGCTCGATTTAGCAGGTGATCAGCTTGTTAATTAGATGGCTATTTTGGATTGCACGCACTGGCTGGTTTAACTGAACTTAAAATGTCTTATTTATATATTATCTTGCATGTTGTGATCATTGTTCCTTGTTCTTTCTTCTAGCAATATGTGTACGCGCATAATTCCTCCAATTTGAGCTTCACTTGTGGAATAGTAATGCTCATAGGTTTTAAGTTTTACTGAGGAATCTAATTGTAAATAGTATGAGGTAACCTTTTTGAACCTAGATCATCTCTTAACCTAGCTAATAATTTTACTGAGGAAATACAATGACATAAGAGGTTGTTGTTGGAAATGAATATATGTCAAATCTCATCCCAATTTTTTCAAGGTGGGTAAGATAGCCTATCTAATTGTTGTCTAGGCTTCATGAGATCTCTGCACATGGGGCCGTTATCAAAATTGTATGGTGGAAATTTAGTTCTTTATTGTGGCATATAAAAAAAGAACATTATCTCTCATAATTTAAGTTTTTCTTTAATAGAATGGAAGAGCATGATTGATAATTAGAAACTAACATGGAAAAACTTCCCAACTTTATCCCACTGCAAATTGCGTAGAGAATATGGTATGCTTTTAGAAAGCGAAAAAAAAAATGTAGCAGAATTGAGGCGCATTCAATAATCTTATACGAATTTGAATTCTATCTCTTATGTATTAGAATTTTATGTTAGTTGTCTATGTTACCAAATGTAGAAACATAAATAATTGGAACATAAAGGTAACTATCGGTATAAAGACGAAATTTAAATGATGGCAATGGATTTTTATTTGTCCATTGCAAGCATCTGCAACTTGTGCCACTTATCTTGGCGCTACATTTGAAATGAAATACCTATGAGATCTTTGCTTACTAAATATGAATCCTCACATCCATAGTGAAGGATAGAGTAATGGCTAATATGAACACAACCTGATAGCAGCCAGCAGCATGAACCCACACAAATATATTACCTTCGTTTCTCTTTTCTAATTATTTTTTATTTTAAGTTAACAGTGACTAATTTTAATAGCCAACATAACAGGAATTTATGAGTTAATAGGAAACTTTTGTAGAAATATGTATTATGGTCAGTACAAAAGTGCATGGGATGGTGCCTAGAACATGTAATCGAACTAAATTTGTCAAGATACTACCAGATGCAAAAGCTCTCAACTATTTTTTATCATTGCTTTTCTCAATAGAAACAAGCGGTTTTCCCCACCTCCCAAGTTGTGAACTTTATCTTTAAATACTAAGATTAATAATATTATTTTATTCTAAATTGACATTCATAGAAAGACTAGCCGTTGTCTTGACAATTTTATTCCCTCATAATTTAATTTTGCATAAAAAAATTACCTTAACTGGGAGATTTTCTTTACTAATTAAATTTTTGTCACCCTTAGTATTTAGAGATAAAGTCCACAACTTGGGATGTGGAAAAAGCCACTAGTCGCCGGTGAGAGAAGTCATGCTAAAAAATAATGATTGAGCTTCTGCCTGATATTATCTTGACGAATCTAATTCAAATTGTGATAGCCACTACTGGACCCATGCACTTATAGTACTCTACATAATGCACAGTTTTGTGCAAGTCTCATAATAACCCACAATTTCTTGCTATGCTTGCTATTAAAATTGATCATTGTTAAAATAAAATAAAATTATAAACAAAGGAAAAAAAGGCTGGAGTCATATGAATTCTTACGATCAGGTGTCCAAATTGGCCATGTTAAGATCTTAACGAGCATCCTCTGTGCATTCTCTATTGGAATGCTCTTCAAGCCATGCCGAAATCTCCACTGCCATCTTCGCTGACACTTAACCATTACCTTAACTTTGTCCATGACCTTGTTGCCGTTCTGTCCTTGGCTCTTTCTTCCCCTGAATTGTTTGATGTTTTGCTCAATCCATGGTTCGAGTTTTGATGATGAATCTAGTGGGAAGTTATAATTAGGGTCCCCAAACCACTATTGTGATGAGCAATACTTTTTTTAACAAAGTTGCGAGTAGGGAAAAGTGCTTCATTTCTTAAGCCATTCTTGATTAGTAGTTTTGTGATGAGTTTGAGTTCATTGAAGTGTAATTGAGGCATTTATGAATAATTGTTTTAGGTAAATGGTTATGTGGAATTGTTAGTGTTTTCGGTTTGGATTTCTACATTTTTTTGTTAGTTTTATGTGAATGTCCCTCGTTAGAATTGTTAAGTTGCACAGAATCTAGACCTTTCTCCTTTGGAAGGAGTTGTAGCAATCGTTAAAACTGCTTCTAAATTGCTAAAAGTAATCTTTTAAATGATTTATTTTTTTGAAGTAATAAACTAACAAGATATTTTTATACTTTGCCGACTATATTCATTACAATTAATTTTTGTGGCGATACGTTATATGCAGCAACTTTTCTTTAAAATGAAAGGAATGTCGACATGTAATTACTTTAATTTAAAGGCAAATGGAAGGAAATCTTTGACTGATTTTTCTCTATCTTCTTTTTACCAAATACACACACACACACACACTGACAAGTATAATCTCGTTCTCGCTCTTCTTTTTTCAAAATTTTTTTTTTCGATGATTCTTGAATTTTGATCCGATATTGTGTTCATGGTCTTAATATTATAAATGCTCTTTGTATATCCTCATAGGAAGACACACTATTTGGATAGATCACTGTCATGATTTTTTCTTTCCTAATTAACTTAAGAAATATAAGGGTTTCTTTTTTCATTTAGTTATTTTTGAAAGTTTTTTTTTTTTTTAATGATATGTAAGTCATTGAATCTGTTTCTGTCATTGGATTGGGATCATAGTTAAAGATGTAGCCAAACTTTTTATTATGATATAATGATTGTTATTGGTAGGGGTGACAATTTTTGACACGATACGCGAACACGACTTGACATGACACGGGTTTAAGCGGGTTTGGGTTTTGGCATATTCGTGTTCGTGTCGAAGATGTCAACCCGTTTAGTAATCGTGTCGTGTTCGGGTTGAGAATCTTCAACACGCAAACACGATTATGACACGACACGATTATGACACGAACACGATTATGACACGAGTAACACGAATAACACGAATACATATTATACACGATTAACACGAATATTGACACGAACACGATTATGACACGAGTAACACGAATAACACAAATATATATTATACACGATTGACATGATTAACACGAATATTGACACAATTACATATTAAATTTAAAAATACTAAACTTTTTAGACATTTTAGTCCCTATATGTATCCAAATTTTAAAATAAAAACAGAATTTAAAAACCTAATAAATTTTAAAACTTAAGATATTTTTGTCATTTAACAAAAATTAGAAATCTAATTCTGTACCGTGTCATAATCGTGTTAACGGGTCATAATCGTGTCAATAATATAAACGTGTCTTAATCGTGTTAAACAGGTCGTGTTCGTATCTAACACGATTACAACTCGTTTATTATTCGTGTTAGCGTGTCGTGTCGTGTTACCCGTTTAATAATCGTGTCGTGTTCGTGTCGTATCACAGTGACACGAATAATAAACGGGTCGTGTTCATGTTGGGTCAATTCTTATCGTGTCACAGCTCGACACGACACGAATACGACCCGCGAACACGAATTGCCACCCCTCGTTATTGGTCCGATAATATAATAGATAATATAATAGCTGTTTAAAATTGTAGTATTTTAACATGATTATTAATCATACTATTGATACAATATATTAATCATAATTATTTAATTGTACTTGAGTTATCTTAATGGTATATTACATCAAACTTGATTTTATAATTAAAAGGTTAATTAAAATTTTTTTATCACCTTACTTAAACTCAAATTAGTTAATTAATTATATTATTAAAAGATATATTATAAACTCTGATATAAGCTTCATGGTTCATAGTTTTTTTACTTTATTTTTTAAAAAAAATTAAGCATAAATTTTATGATTATTAAAAAAAATTATTACATTTATAAGATATAATTACAATAAATTATAAAATAAATACATTGTTTCGGTCTTTTGGAAGTTTTAAAAACTAAAACCACTTTATTTATCAAATACTCTTACCTTATCTTTGAAAAGCATGACAGTATTTTAAAATTAGTTTACCAAACGCCTTGCAACTTATTTTATAACCAAATTATTTTCACATGTTGATTATTTTAAAAGCTTAGTAACCCTAAATTGGCCTCTTTTTTTTTTTTTGTTTTGTCAATAACATAACATATGTCATTTTAAAAAGTGCTTAAGATAATATTTGAGAGCCTAAGTTACTTCTGTAAGGATTTTTTTACTATTAAAGTATGTCTACAAAGACTTTTCTCCTCTAGATGTCTATAAATTTTTAAAGGGTTATCTTAAAATGTGTCATGAGGCACATGTTAGCTATTTATATGATAATATTACACATAATTAGTAAAATATTTATTATTAATTTGCTATTTTGAAGAATACTTATGATAATATTTGAAAATTCAAAAGTGACTTTTTAAAGGGTTTTTGGCACTAACAAACTATGTTTAGCACTAACAAACTATGTTTACTAAGAATTCTTTCTTTCAAATCCTATAATTTTACAAAATAATTATCTTAAGATATGTGTTTTTAAGATATATGTTAAGATAGTCCTTATTTTAATATATAATGAGAGCTAAAAACAAAAATTTGCTAAATTTAACAATTAATGTAAATCTAATAATTAAACAGTAAATTTTTATCAAATATATGTTTAACACTTCACAAAAAATACAAATAAACATCTGAAAGAAAGAAGAATTGATATTTGTCTTCTAATAAGCAAGGAGTTTTTCCCATCAATTTTAGAGAAATAGCCAAACTTTAGGGTAAGCCTTGTAACATGTCGTGTTAGAGTGGGTTCGTGTCATTTTGTACTCGTATCGTATTAAATTTATTTAATCTAAATTTGACCTATTAGTGCATTGGGTTTAATTTTGAAAACTCAAACCCAACTATTAATTTAACGTGCTATCCAAAACTAATCCGTTTAACCCGATTATTTTTTTCTTATTTAATAAAATGCTAATATATCATACAATTTATAGCTTCATACTCTAAATATAAACAAAATGAAATAATAACAACTTATTGTTATGTCTCGACTTTTCAACAAAATGGAAAAGGCAATTTTATCCTTTCAAGAAAAGATAAATTACGAAAATATCCTTTATGTAGGAAAAATCCGTAATGCTCTTGGTTGTTATGGGACTTTTGCCTGAGTTGTGGAGAGTTGGCCCATGTCGCTTCAAAACCGCTAATAGATTGGGAAGATCATTGATAAGTGTCTATTTATATATCATTTTCATATCAATTCGTCCATGTTTCTTTGCTATATTCCTTGGTATTTTTATGTTTTTGTGTGGTTTTGATGTTTGTAGGAGTTTTGGAGCAACTTGCACAAAAATGGAGTAAAACCCTTCATTTTCACCTCTGCTAGTCAACCATCTTCTCGGATTTAATTGTATTGATATACAATGAACCCGATGACATATCATATACCGTTGAAAAGCTCTCGAAGTCTACTTTTTGGAGAAATTTACGGTTTATGAATCCATTCAGTGTACCGAAAGTTGTAATCAAAACAGTGTGAGAAGTGTAGAAATGTAATTCAACACATCACTGTAGCATGTATAATACGGGACACTGTAGCACGTTACTGTAGCAGAGTATTTAAACACATTTTAGGGTTTTATTTTCATAACTTGAAGGGGGGGAAAACGTGGGAGGAGACTGCATTTCTGGATTTCTCTCATCCCTTGGAGTTCTTGAAGGAGAAAGAAGATTTTGAAAGAGGAGGAACTACAATTCCAAGAAGATTCATCTACAAAGAAGATTTTCAAAGAATTTGCTAAGTTCTTTCTTTCCTTTTCAATTCTGGAATTTCTCTGTATTGTATTTGTTATTCTGATTGAATATGTGTAACTAAATCTGAATTGGTTGAGGGTGATTTCAAAGCCCTTGATATGGATTTTGTGAGTTGATTGTGTAAGAAATTGTTATCCAATTCTCTAATTGAAGTTGCTTGTATTTTCCCATATCTAATGCTTATGATTGCTTACTGATTGTATTTGGAATGGCCAACTGAATATAATCTGTTGTTGTCTATTGCTAGATTAGAAATCTTGATCCGTAATTGTCATGAATTTCCAATCATTAGTAGCAAAATTGTGATCAGAGATTGCAATTGGAAAATACAACCTAGGTTAAATAATCCGAACTTGTGTGATTATTGCTTAGATCAACCTATCTTTCTCATCGTAATGCTTCCATTGAATTAAACTCAGAGAGCTTGTTCTAGGTTGTTTAATGGATAGAGATTAAATAAAGAGCTTGTTTTATTTAACAACAAAGTAAGGAAAGATTGGGATAACAGAGCTTGTTGTTATCTACGGTTGATAACTTCAATGCTGTAATTGGATTACAATTCTATGTTAATTCACAAATTCATATCTTGTGGCAGAGAATGAACTCTTAACCAAGTGTCTCTCATTGATTTTTCACTCCATTTAACTTTGCTTTGTGTTATTCTTCATTTGCTTTCGTATTAAGTTTAGTTAATCAATCAACAAAACCCTCCCTGTTTAGTTTATTATTGCTGGAAAATAACAAATTCAATTAGAATCGATCCTCGTGGGAACGATATCTACTTATCACTTTATTACTTGTGCGACTAGTATACTTGCTAGTCGACAACTGCATCTCTAGGAGGGAGCAAAGTTCTCGGCATTATCCCTAAACCATTAGCTGTACGAGATATCGTAGGTAACACAATCGGGGAAGAGTTACAGGTCTCTAGCATGCATGAGCGTATTGCACATATGGTCATTAAATCTGATGCATTTATAGCTTTGCCCGGTGGTTATGGTACATTAGAGGAGATATTTCAAATCACCTCTTGGGCACAGCTAAACATCCATCGGAAACCCATTGCTTTGTTAAATGTCAATAATTTTTTTTATGGTTTGTTGTCTTTTCTTGATCAAGCTGTAGAAAAAAATTTCATCTCACCGTCGGTGAGGCAAATCCTGGTTACAGCTTCAACTACAGGGGAGTTAATTGACAAACTACAAGAATTCGTCTATTCGCCTGATCCAACGACGGCGCGGATAGATTGGTTTGGAAAAGGCAATAAAAGGCGTAGACTGGATTTAACACTCCATCTGTAATCTCTATCTATTGGTTTGTTTCGTTTTTGTTTACTTTCTTTTTAATGTGTTTATTTGAGATTTTTCATGTCATTTCTTTTGAGTTTTTTTCAGGTTATTTCTTTCGTCCCAAGTAATGTTTTCTAATCATGGCTTTTAGAGTGGTGGCTTAAAAAGTTCAAGTTCTCTTGAAACGCATTCTGGATCTCTTCAATCCATAATGGCTGAATAAGGAGGCTAACTTCTAAACTTTTTAGACCCATTCTAACTAACTTGTTTTTGTTTGCTGACTTGTTGAACTTTGTTATTTTATGAGTGAGTTTAGTTTTGCGTAATTTAGAGTTGTTATGTGTTTTTGTCTTTATCAGTTTCGATTCAAAAAAAAAACAATTGTGGAAAAACCTGAGAATGGCAGAATATGGGGTTTCTTAACTCTTGAAACGCATTCTCTCTAAATAAATCTGTAGTTTGTTTATTTCATGTTGTTTGAAGTGTCTTGTTTCTTGTTTTGTTCTTTCATAATAAAGGTATATAGGCTGGAAACCTTAAGTCTGCGGGCTACTGGTCCTAAGGATTGTTGAAATATACAATCTTGACTCAGGTGTAACAACGCCACGTACCTCTTTTCTTGCATTTTGTGGGTCGATGATAAGATAATGATTGAATTAAGAATACCTCTTGAAAAATGATAAATGATGCATGGATCTATGTGCTTGAAATGTTTATTGGTTTTCGCTTTGCTTTTTGATTCCTTGCGCAACATTGAGCACTGAGCTATTATCACTGAGTTATTTGTTCACTTAGAGAAAGTTTATGTAATTTAAATGTTTCTTCAGATTTCAATGAATTCTAGAACTTGTTTGATGGTCACTCGAGGCGAAATCCTAGACTGTGCAACATTGGGGAAATGATTTAAGCCATCTTTGGACCGTTTGAGCCTTAATAGCCAACCTTGACTAAAATTGATCCCTAGTTACCCCTTTGAACCGCTGTAAGCCTTTCTCTCTGTTAACTCACTAAAAGATTTCCTAACCTCAAATGAATTTGTTCCAAACAGTTTATCCCTTACCTATGAGCATGTAGATCATTCACAATTAAATTCTGAGCTATGTTCTGGTTTTGGGAAGTTAGAGGAGGTTGGGATATGTCATGAGCAATGCAAGTGAGTTCTATTGTGTTTGTAAAAAGAAAAAAAAAGAAAAAATCCAATCTATACTTATTTTCCATATACTTACACATTGGGGACAATGTGTTGTTTAAGTGTGGGGGAGGGGAAGTGTAATAAAAAAAAAGAAAAAAAAAAGAAGAGAACAAAAGAAGAAGAATAAGAGATCTATACCCTTAAGTATTCTTAAAAGAATGAAACAACAAAGTGTGGGGGTGTAGTTTTCTTTTGTTTTCTGCAAAAAAAAAAAAAGATTGAGTGTTCTAAATAAGTTTGGGGGAGTAACCTGGTAAATTGAAATGAAGTTGTGTTATAGGGTTGAGCTCTACATAGTCTTGAATGATTTATGTGTTTCTGGGTGATTTAAGCCAAAGTATTATCCTTTATCATACCTTCACCCAAGCCAAACGTTACAAGCTTAATAAAGTCATACTTGATCCTGGGTGTTGTGCATGTCTACATTAGTGGAGAGTGACTTGAAAAGCAGGCCTATGGAGTTCATTTATACACTCATCTTCAATATTAAATATGATTCATTTTTATGCATAAACTCATCCGGGTTACAAGTGATTAGGTGAGAATGGCTCTACACACACACACTTAAGGAATTGAAGTGAAGCGAAACTAATTTTTGAGATAAAATTCTTGATCAAGTGCATTATTTTGAAGTTTTCCTTGGGTTATAATTCAGTACAATCTTTGAGGCCTATTTGCAAGATGAAGCATTTGTGTGTTTTAATTTTTTGTTGATTCTGTTTCGGTTTAGTTTTATTTCATATTGTCGTAGTTGCTCGAGGACTAGCAAAGTCAAGTGTGGGGGAATTTGATAAGTGTCTATTTATATATCATTTTCATATCAATTCGTCCATGTTTCTTTGCTATATTCCTTGGTATTTTTATGTTTTTGTGTGGTTTTGATGTTTGTAGGAGTTTGGAGCAACTTGCACAAAAATGGAGTAAAACCCTTCATTTTCACCTCTGCTAGTTAACCATCTTCTCGGATTTAATTGTATTGATATACAATGAACCCGATGACATATCATATACCGTTGAAAAGCTCTCGAAGTCTACTTTTTGGAGAAATTTACGGTTTATGAATCCATTCAGTGTACTGAAAGTTGTAATCAAAACAGTGTAAGAAGTGTAGAAATGTAATTCCAAACATCACTGTAGCATGTATAATACGGGACACTGTAGCACGTTACTGTAGCAGAGTATTTAAACACATTTTAGGGTTTTATTTTCATAATTTGAAGGGGGGAAAACGTGGGAGGAGGCTGCATTTCTGGATTTCTCTCATCCCTTGGAGTTCTTGAAGGAGAAAGAAGATTTTGAAAGAAGAGGAACTACAATTCCAAGAAGATTCATATACAAAGAAGATTTTCAAAGAATTTGCTAAGTTCTTTCTTTCCTTTTCAATTCTGGAATTTCTCTGTACTGTTTTTGTTATTCTGATTGAATATGTGTAACTAAATCTGAATTGGTTGAGGGTGATTTCAAAGCCTTGATATGGATTTTGTAAGTTGATTGTGTAAGAAATTGTTATCCAATTCTCTAATTGAAGTTGCTTGTATTTTCCCATATCTAATGCTTATGATTGCTTACTGATTGTATTTGGAATGGCCAACTGAATATAATCTGTTGTTGTCTATTGCTAGATTAGAAATCCTGATCCGTAATTGTCATGAATTTCCAATCATTAGTAGCAAAATTGTGATCAGAGATTGCAATTGGAAAATACAACCTAAGTTAAATAATCCGAGCATGTGTGTTTATTGCTTAGATCAACCTATCTTTCTTATCATAATGCATCCATTGAATTAAACTCAGAGAGCTTGTTCTAGGTTGTTTAATGGATAGAGATTAAATAAAGAGCTTGTTTGATTTAACAACAAAGTAAGGAAAGATTGGGATAACAGAGCTTGTTGTTATCTACGGTTGATAACTTCAATGCTGTAATTGGATTACAATTCTAGTTTAATTCACAAATTCATATCTTGTGGCAGAGAATGAACTCTTAACCAAGTGTCTCTCATTGATTTTTCACTCCATTTAAATTTGCTTTGTGTTATTCTTCATTTGCTTTCGTATTAAGTTTAGTTAATCAATCAACAAAACCCCCCCTGTTTAGTTTATTATTGCTGGAAAATAACAAATTCAATTAGAATCGATCCTCGTGGGAACGATATCTACTTATCACTTTATTACTTGTGCGACTAGTATACTTGCTAGTTTCGAACGCATCAATCATGTTACAAATATATAATGGCAACTTGCATAAGGAAACAAATCAAAGCTTCTAGATGAGATGTGATAACAAGAGCAAACAACAAATATGAGAGATGGTAATACTGACAAGATTGAGATAATGCCTAAAGAACTGAATTACTTAATGGTGATCTGTATACGACTTTCTGAAGATGATTCTGGATAATATAGAAACGACTCTTAATACCTATTTAATTTAAAATTTGATGAGAGTAATCTGACAGTAATCTATAGATTGATGGCGTGGACAAAATTATTAGGACACAAAGGTTATGCAAAGGATGGTAATACAGAATGTCTACGATTGATGAAAGCAAATTGAATGGTGACTTCAATGCAAATTTTGATTATGAATAATTGTGTTTGGACTATGTTGGATGAAAATCATGCCTAACTCTAAAAGATGTGTTCGGGAATATAACATGATTAGGACAATTGATGAATGAAGAACTATGACTTACTGTAAAGCTTTTTGACGTGAATTTCTTGATGATCTTGTGTGAATATGTAGTGATCCTTATATTACTAATGTATAGGAATTGTAAATGATGTTAATTAGGGTTATAGATAAGATAATAAGTGATTATGTTATAATTATCTCTAATTATCTTAATAATAAAATAGGATAAAGGGTAAGATAAGGTCTAAGAATATTTATCTAAGATAAATAAGAAAATATAAGGATAATATGTAGCGATAATTCTAATCAGGAGACTTTTACCATCTTGCCCTCGCCTTTACCCTCAACTATTATTTACCAAATGCCTGCCAAGTGGGCCGTGGCTTAACGTATTAGGCTAAGTTGACCTCATATTTCCTGTTTATGCCAACTAAACCATAGCCCACTAAGAAGCCCCAAAAGTGGCTTGGGTCTATGTGATCTGAGCATACAGATTACGTACTGATTCTGATTTTGATTAAGCCAAGTACTGATAGATTTTGCTAGCTAGACTTTAATTATGGGCTTTTACTAAGTCAAATTTCAAGGCCTTGTATTGATTATACTGACTTTACTAATTCTACTAAAATGCCATGGCCATGGACTTTGTACTGAATATGCAGGTTCAAAGTTTAAATTTAGAGTTCAGATTCAGATTTGGCCAATGAGGCTTGAGTTGAAATCGAGCATCAACATTAAACCCCCAATTAGGTAGGCTTGTCAAATATCGAGATGGGCCACTCAATTGTAGACCGACTATCCATATTTAGTCTTGGCTGATCACATTCTACTCTACTTGTCTTCCTACGATACTACAAATCCTCATCTAACTATGCATGCCCTATTTTTAGAGTTCAATTGATGCTACAAATCTTGTCTGTATTCTACTAAGTGTCCTGTCTGTAGTTATCTGGCACAGTGGGTCTTGATTCCACATGCTTCTGAACTGGGCTTAGTTTGAATTGTTTTGACTTCTCAATTCTTGAATCGAGCTTATTTTGCATTCTTTGGGCTTCCTTCTTTTGGATCCACTTGAGTGCTTAAACTTTTGGATGGGTCTTTCCTTACGGGTTTTAAAGGAGATGGGCTACACAGAATCATTATTGGGCTCTTTTATTAGATCCTTTTTATTTTCAGCCCATTGATATTGCTTCCAGCCCATTAAATTTGTTTTTCAACTCAACTCTAATTTGTATAACTCCTCATATATCTTCTACTTAAATTCAAAATTTTAAATCCCCTTTGAAGTTTAAATTTTCAGCATGATTTTCTCTAGGATTGTTACTCTTCCAAGAGCTCTTTAAATATTGCTTGGTCTTTGTTTTGTTATACATTTGAATTTCAAAGGCTTTCCACTTTCCATCGTTTCTTATGTTGCTAGTAAGTACTTTCATTTTGTGCATTGATGAGCTTAATTTCGGATTGCCTTCATGATTCATGAATCTTGAAATTGTTCCTTTTCCTTTGCTGTGATTCTATTTATTAGGTATTGCTTTGTTTTCTTTTGCTGGTTAGGGTTTAGGCAACAAAGCTCTTTCCCTTTGGACCCAAGCTTTCATACATGCTTGCTTTTTGTATGATCTCTATCTCTTTTCTTATTTATGATTTTGTCTTTATTGTATTTATAGGATGGGTTCCTTTCTACATGATCATTTGTTTAAAACCCTTGGGGTGTTTATTCAGTGATTGAAGAAAATTTGTTGAATCTAACCAACATACACGATGTTGCTCAAAATGGTGTTCTTCCTGCCACTAGGTCTATATCCCTTTGTAGAATCTTGAGACGTAATTATCATGCGATTCTGATTTATTTTTGTAGTCCTTCTGGATCTTCTATAGGTTGGAATGAATGGGTCAATTTTAGATGAATAATGGATTGGTTCACAACAGCTTAACTCGTGCCGGTATTGCTGATGCTTTGATTTCTTATAGGCATTATTTTCTGCAAAAATATTTTCCTTCCTTGAGGAAACCACTTCAACGTTAGTGCTAATCTACTCGCACTTTTATGATAGTTTGGGGTGAATTCACTCCTACTTTAGAGGACATTATTGTGATTTTGGACTTTCCATGTTCTAGTAAGGGAGATCCATTTTTTATTAATTTGTTTACTGCAGAGAAAGACATAAATGAATTTTTCACAAAAGCGTTGAGTTAATGCCAATATGAAGATGGCTATAAGTCTCACTTCTATCCTAACTTTTCTTCTTAGATTAGGTACTTTTTAGGCTCTCTTATTGGAGGTGTCTACTGGACCAAGTTATGAGTCTAGATTTAGGCTTGAGGCTTTATTTTCTTAGTGGTTAAGTAAATTCATTTTCTGCAATTCTAGCAATGATGTGGTAGTTCCTCAAGTCTTTCCTATGGTTACTCGACTAGCATAGGGAATAGCTTTCCTTTGGCTCCTTTTTTCTCAAGTTGTCTTTATCAGTCCCTGGATGAACTTTACAACTATGAAATGCTTCCTGTTGGTAGGTTTACTATTGATTCTCCCGTGTCTACTTCATTTCTTCAAATATTTATGCTTGAAAGATAGCTAAGTATGCTTAAAGCTCAGTTTTCCCATTTAACTCATGAGAATGATAGACTAATTTTACCTTCACGATATCCCTTGTGTTCTTGTTAACTGCATCAAAAGTCTTTTGAAGAGAACATCATCAAATATTTGGATTACGAGAGTCAATTCAAGGCTCAGCCCTGCTCTTTTCATGCAAAAGACTTTTTTGTGCCCTTTCATTTTGAAGCTATTGATTCTTCTTTGCATATGCCTTATATGGATATTGATGGCAATTTTTATTTGCATCATCAGTCTGGACTGTTACTAGGTTTTAATAGTAATTTTAAGTTTGTTGTCGTTGCTTATAATCCATACTGAGTACTTCATCAATTCGGTTTGGATTGAGTTATTCCAACATCACAAGTTTTCAGCTCTTATCCTCCTTCTATTATCTCGAGATTTATTCCCTCTCACTTTAAGCAACTTGAGGGTATGGTTGGTTTGCATCTTTTTATCGCTAGAGCTAACAAGAGGAGTTCTCATTTAGTTGAGTATAACAACTTCTGGAGGGTGGCTCCTTAATCAATTCTAGATTTTGTGAATCCACTTTTATGAAAACCCTTGGTGGTGAATCTATAGACTATTCTCCTTGGCTAGATGAATTTTTTGCCTCTTTGCTGAATCTATATGTGAAGCTTTCTTTTCCCTTCACTTCGATTACTAGCGATAAATCTAAGATTCATGGTGTCAAAGGCACAAAATCTACGGTTTCTCATGCCACGGGTGTGTCAAAAATTTGCAGTCCTAGCATCTCTTCTTCTGTAAAACCTTCCACATGAGTAGTTAAGAAAGAAAAAATGACTCCTAAAAAATCTACTAATGGTTCCTCTAAGGGTAAGAAGATTGGCACTTTCGGAGCATAAGTTACTCCTCCTAGAAGTTCACGTTTGCAAAGTCGTTGCTCATTGATAATCAGCTTTGAAAACATTGATCTAAGTGACTCTGACTATTCTTTTGAGAATGCTTCCTCTAAAGATGATTTTGTATCTTCCTCTGAAGCTGAAAGTGGACATCAATTATTTTCTATCACTTCGTACAATTTCATTTCTAATTTTTCATCTGTATTCTGACTGAGAAATATTTGTAATGTTAGGTTGATCTTGGGTAGCATGACATGTCCAAAAAAAATAATGAAGATACTAAAAATAGGGTTTATGATACTGTTCGGTTCTTAGAAGCCTTTACGTTACTGAGGAGATTGAGACCACAAAAAAGAAAAGAGAAAGCCTTGAAGAAGAAGAATCTGAAGGAAAGAAGGGAAAGTTTATTCCTAAGTTAAAGATTCCCAAGGTTGAAGTCAAGAGATATTAAGAAACCATTCTCTGGTGAGTATTCTTTGTTATCTTCTTATGACATATCTGGCAGATTTTTGATACTGTCCTCATTGCTTCACTAAGCGCTACTTATGCTTCCATTACTTCTCTATAGACTCCATCGATAGTTGCAAATTTTATACAACAAACCTTTGAGGAGTATTTGCTAGGCTTCTTATGAGGACAAAGATTCTTTCTATGTGCCTATTAATACTCTGTATAAGCTTCTTGATGTTAGGGCTTCTTTTCTAGGCCTAGATATACTACAGACTTGATTCTTTTCTTAAACAATTTTATGAGCAAATATGGGAGTATTCTGGGTGGCTATACTTTTCCAAAGAGGTGGAATGAAATAGGAGTGACTTTCTTGGTTTGCATTTTGAAAGGTATGCTAGCACTTTATTTGATAGTTTGAGTTTTGGTGACTTACATTCTTAGAGAGTTGCTTGCATAGATTTGAAATAGGTATAATTGGATGGTAGTTTTCTTGTGAGGCGTATTGATGAGTCAGCCAAGGCTTTTTATGGACTATGCCTTCATCACACCAAAGCATTTGTGATCACGACACTATGTTAAAGCCTCTTTTGAGACTTAAGGGAATGCAAATGAGCCATGGGCACATCTGGAGAAATGGAGTAGCCGCCCAATTCTTCTCGGAATGAATGGGGGCAATCTAATCCCTCGCTTTAGGACCTAAACTACCCTCATCCCTTCAAAGATAGGTTCGGGAAGTTAGGCACGAGCCATTCGCCTTGCTTAGATCAAAATCCGACCTCCACTAGGGTATACCAAATTAAAATAACTAATGTTGGTATATAGTCATCCTAAGTTGTTCATTTTATGCAATCATTCCAATTTTATCTTTTTTAAGACATGTAAGGTGATTTCATTCAATAATAGTTGTATATTCATACAAAAAAGAGGAAGAAAAATAGAGTTACATTCCTTTCAAACATGGGGAATAAGGGAGAGGATTACATTGCTCTTCAACAATAAAGTAAATTCTACGTCTAGCACTTCATATATTTATTCATTCATTCATACTAATCATAGCATATTCATATAAATCACATCTTCAATATAATCAATCAATGTGAGATTCGATAAATAAGGAATTCCTTACCATTATATGTGGGTCTATTCCATGTTTATAAAACCTCTTCATGCATATTCATACACACAATTATCATTCTTAGTAATGGTCCCTCATCATCAATGTGAGTCAGCTGCTAGG
Organism: Boswellia sacra; assembly: GCA_013180625.2. NCBI lineage: Eukaryota > Viridiplantae > Streptophyta > Magnoliopsida > Sapindales > Burseraceae > Boswellia > Boswellia sacra. The sequence continues at coordinate 110,438 of SNVD02007543.1, forward strand.
CAGGTTGTTGCCCCATTTGTCAATTACTGCATCCTTCTCCTATACGTTGACAAAATGATGTGGTATTTAGGTGACAACGTCTGGAATTGGTTCGAAGGCCCAGAGTGTCAATCGTCTTATTCCTCCAGCTCTGCTAGTTCTGACGATAGACTCAGCTGACTTGTCTATGGAGCCAAATGTGCCTGATTACATGATTGTGATTCACTTGAGTGAGATTGAGTTCCCAGCAATGACAGTTTCTTATGATTGTCTCCCATCTAATTTTTCTCTAAGATTCATAAGGTTTACGTGTGGTCATTATCAAAATTGTATGGGGAAGTAAATCATAACTTGTTTTATTTATGGCTTATAGAATGGGATCTTCTTGTGATATGAGTTTAATTTACCCTAAAAAAGTCTACATGATTATTTATTAATAAAGAAAAAGATATTAAAGAAGAGTGATAATAAAATAAATCATAACTACATATACATATAAATATCAAAATCTAGGTGTTACAAAATCTTTAAAAGCTCCATGTGGAATAGATCAAGAGAATCCTAATTTTATAGTTGATGCAAGTTGAGATTTTTAATCTCTCAAATCGCACAAAATTAATTATTAAAGGCTATTCTCTCTCTATTATATACACGCTAAATTATCGTAGCTAGCATATAAGCACAATTGCTCAAATTAACTAATATAGTTTGTAAAATTAAGCACACTCTCTCTACAGGTTAACAATAGCAACAACTTCCCCCCGATGCAAATATCAAAGCAAACTACTTGCCGTATGGAGTAGACATCCCACAAGGACCTACTGGTAGATTTACAATTGGAAAGAATATTAGTATATAAACTTTGTAAGTAGTCATAAAAAACTTACAAGTGACATTTACAATTTTATATGTCAATCAGAGGTGTAGGTAGCAATTCTTTTCCTGGTCGAGCCGAAATAATTTTTTTTAATGATAAGCCACTTTTATTAACAATATATATATATATATATATATAGAGAGAGAGAGAGAGAGAGAGACGCACACACACACACACATATTCCTTAGTAAAATGGGATATAATAAACCTAAATCTTTTAAAGCACTACAATTGTTATGTTAGAAGGTTGGTACAATAGTTTGTTAGCCCTAAGGCTACATGATAATTTTGATAATAACAATACACATTGATTCATTGAGATTTACTAACATGTTTATTTATGTGCAAGAGTAAGATCATTGAAATAATTGTAAAATCAAGAAGAGGCTTATTAAAATGAAGTGTTGAAGCTAAGGAGAAGACTACATGTTAAAAGGCACCAAAGTTTAAGAACAAGGTTTGATTCAAGGAATGTGACACATGAGCAATGTTTAATCAATTGGTCATATATTTCTCTACAAATGCCTAAATTATGTGATTCTTGAGCCTTTGGAAAGCTTACCCAATTTATAACATTTCATATGTTTTAAAGAAATTCAAATTTTAAGTGCAAGATCGTCCAAATCATCATGCAAAGTGAAAGACAAATAGAAGCAGCTGACATGCGCACCGAATACTCTTTTGGACATATCTTGAGCTAGAAAAATCAAAATGACTTGACTCTTGTGGCATTAGAAAGATAACTTAATGGGGCACATTTCATATGTTTTGAAGAAATTCAAATTTCAAATGGAAGGCCGACATAATTGACATGTAATTCGGTGGACTAACACAGAGAAGAAAAATCAACTCATATGAGCACCAAATGATGTTTTATCCATATATTGAGATAGAGATATCCAAATGCTTTGATTCTTAATGTTTTGGAAATATTATTCAAATATGCAGATTTTTTATGTTTTGAAGAAATTCAAATTTCGAACAGAAGGCTGACAAAATTATCATTCAAGCGGGGAATGACACAGGAGGAAAAATCAAGTCACTAGAGACCGAATGCGGTTCTTGGCCATCTCTTGAGCTACAGATATCCAAATGCCTGATTGATGATGGTTGGAAAGCTTATTCAAATATACAAATCTTTCATGTTTTGCAGATTTTCAAATTTCAAACGGAACAATGACAAAAATGGCAGATAAAATTACGGTTTTTATGGTGGGCAGAAAATTTGGAGTTGGTGTCTTCACTTGATTAAGTTCATCCCATTTGCCTATAAAAGGAGCCATTCTACCATGCATTCAAGAAGAGCAAGAGAAGCATCTATCAAGCAAAAAAAAAAAACAAGAGAAATATCAAGTCTAGAGAGCTTTTATATTCTTTATCTACTCTTTGAAGAGAGTTGTACTTTTGTTATAAAAATTATCCTTGTTCTTGTATTGTGGTGAGAGTGAGATCTTCTTGTAAAGGATTATATATTTGTATTCCTGAGAGAACTCTTTTCCTGGTGAGTTGTGCATTCAAGAAGAACTCTTGTGTGTGTTAGCAAGGGTTGAGAAAGTTTGCATTGGTGAGGTTGTTCATCAGAAGAACTCTTTGGAGTTGTGTGTGTTATCAAGAGTTGAAGGAAGTTGCCTTGTTGAGGTTGTTCATCAAGAAGAACTCTTGGTGTGGTGTTATCAAGGGTTGAAGGAAGTTGCCTTGGTGAGGTTGTTCATCAAGAAGAACTCTTGGTGTGGTGTTATCAAGAGTTGAAGGAAGTTGCCTTGGTGAGGTTGTTCATCAAGAAGAACTCTTGGTGTGGTGTTATCAAGAGTTGGAAGAAAAAGTCTTGGTGAGATTGTTCATCAAGCAAGTTGTAAAGATTCTACAAATTAGTGGAAAGCTTAGCTCGTGAAGCTAGGAGCCCGTGGACGTAGGCAAGGTTTGCCAAACCACGTAAATTGAGTTTGCACTCTCTCTATCCCTTTCCTCTTTACATTTACTTGCACTTGTGATTGTTCATCATTATTATTCTTTTGATTGCATCTTTGATAAATTCTAATTTCATCTTCTTCACCTTTATTCTCAAAGAAAGAGTGAACTAATTTTGATCTTTCAAGAAAAGTTTTCGAAATCCGTTTTGATAAATAAAAACCCAATTCACCCCCCCTCTTGGGTTGCCATACCTGGGTCAACAAGTGGTATCAGAGCAAGGTTGCTCAATTTTTTAAAACTTAATCGATTTTTGAGCTATGGCAACTTTTAATTCAACTTCATCTGTTGAGGGGCTTTCTATCTCTAGACCTCCATTTTTTAATGGAAGTGATTACTCTATTGCGAAAAAATCAGAATGCGTCAATTTCTTTGAAATAGTTTTGATTATGATTTGTCGTTCTATTGTTTTGGAAGGACCTTTTGTTCCTACGGGAAATGAAAAATAGGGGATGCATGCCTAAAGAACCTAAGAGTTTTTAGTGAAGATGTAGTAAAAAATCGCACTGTAAGACCTGTCTCTTATACACATCTAGATGTGTATAAGAGACAGGTGTTGTATTGTGCTCTAGATAAAAATGAGTTTAATAGAATATCTACTTGTTCTACGGCACAAGAAATATGGCACACACTGGAAGTAACTCATGAAGGAACTAGTCAAGTTAAAGAATCCAAAATTAGTATGCTAGTTCATAGTTATGAGCTTTTTAAGATGAAATCGGATGAATCAATTTCTAAAATGTTTACTAGATTTACGGATATTATCAATGGTTTGAAATTTCTTGGTAAATCTTATTCTAATGTTGAAATGGTGAGAAAGATTCTTAGGTGTCTACCAAAATCTTGGGAGCCAAAGGTGACGGCAATTCAAGAAGCAAAGGACCTCACCAAACTACCATTAGAAGAACTTATGGGTTCTCTCATGACTCATGAAATCACATTGAAGGAGAATGAAGAAGAAGATTGCAAAGTGACAAACATGTGCTTCATGGCTTTAAGAGAAAATGAGATAAGTATTCTAAACCATGATCCTAAGCTTTCATATGATGAATTACTTGAAGCATTTCAAAATTTTAATGTGCATGTTGATAAACAAAATTCAAAAATCAATGCTTTCAAAAAGAAGTCAAAAATCATGTTATCTCAATTAGAAGAGTTGTTGGAAACAAATGAAGCTTTAGAAAATGAAAATGAAATTTTAAGGCAAAAAGATTTTGAAAGTTTTGAAAATCAAATACATTTATTAAAAACTGAAAAATGAGATTTTAAAACAAAAGGATTTTGATAAATTAGAGAAAGAAAATGTTATTTTGAAAAAGGAAAATAATGACTTAAGAAATATTGTTGATAGTTTTACAAAAAGCACAAAAAATTTGAATTCTATGTTACAAAACAAAAGGTGTGTTTTTGATAAAAGAGGGTTAGGATATAAAAGTCATAAAAATCAAAAGTATTTTAAAAACTATTTTATTCATGCATCTTCTAAGAATAATCCTAATCATTCATGTAATTATTGTGGAAGAAAAGGACACAAAAAGCATTCTTGTTACATTAAGAGAAATCCTAATTTGAAACAAATATGGATTCCAAAAAGTACCATAGCTAACCCCCAAGGACCCAAGAACATTTGGGTATCAAAAAGTCGCTCTTTTAATGTTGATTGTAGAGACAAAAAAGTGGCAAACGCAAGTGGTACTTAGTGGATGCTCAAGGCATATGACCGGAGATGCCTCCAAGTTCTCAAGATTAATCATGAAGAGAGGAGGACATGTGACCTTCGGTGATAATGCCAAAGGAAAGGTAATCGAACATGGTGATATTGGTAACCCTTCTTCACCTATTATTGAAAATGTTTTGCTTGGTAATGGTTTGAAACATGATTTGATTAGCATTAGTTAATTGTGTGACAAGGGATATTTTGTTACTTTTGAGCCTAATAGATGCGTGATTAAAGATGTTAGTAACAATAAGACATTATTTGTTGGTAATAGATGTGGTAATATTTATACAATTGATATTGATGTTAATGATCATGTAAAAAATTGTTTCATTGTTAATCATGATGCTTGGTTATGGCATAGAAGATTAGGTTATGCTAGCATGGACAAAATTTCAAAAATTTCTAAAAATGATTTAGTTGATGGTCTTCCAAAAATAAAATTTGAAAAGGATAAGATTTGTGATGCTTGTCAATTTGGAAAACAAGTGAGAACTTTTTTTAAACAAAAGAAATTTATTTCAACAATACAATTACTTCATTTAGATTTATTTGAACCATCAAGAACTCAAAGCCTTGGTGGAAAGTATTATGTTTGTTATTGTGGATGATTATTCAAGATTCACTTGGGTGTTATTCTTGAAAACTAAAAATAAGGCCACATAAGCTTTTTCAAAATTTGTAAAAAGAGTCCAAAATCAAAAAGTGTATTCTATTGTGTCCATTAGGAGTGATCATGGTGGTGAAGTAGACAATGTTGCATTTGAAATCTTTGTGATGAAAATGGTTTTGAACATAATATTTTCGCACCTAGAATATCAAACCAAATGTGTGTGAAACGAAGGAAAAATCGGACTATCAAGAAATGGCTAGGGGCCAGTTACTATGAAAATAATTTGCCAAAATATTTTTTGGCCCGATTTAGCCGTTAATACCGCAGTGCTTTATAATCAAATATGAGCTCCCTATTGAGCTTTTAAAAATGAAGAAAACTCCTTATGAACTTTGGAATGAAGAAAACCCACATTGGATTTTTTAAAGTTTTTGGATGTAAGTGTTTTATTTTAAACACAGACCCAAGGATAACCTTGGAAAATTTGATGCAAAAGCCGATGTTGGAATTTTTGTTGGCTACTCTAACCATAGTAAAGCATATAGAGTTTTTAACAAAAAGACTCTTACTATTCAAGAATCTATGCATGTTGAATTTGATGAAACTAATGTTATTTCTTCAAAGAATTTAGATGATGATATTGTTGAGGTAGAAAGGCAAATCAAGGAATCAAGGCTTGATGAAAAGAGCCAAGATAAATTACAACTTCAACAAGAAAAGCTTGAGGAAGTAAATGATTCTTCCCAAGAATTACCAAAGGAATTGAGGTACGCAATAGCTCACTCTAAAGATCTCATTATTGGCAAACCATCACAAGGTATGAGAACTAGATTTTTTTTAGGAACTTTTGTAATCATTTTACATTTATCTCTCAATTTGAACCAAAATCTTTCAAAGAAGCCGAAAATGACGAAAGTTAGAACAATTGAACTAATTTGAGAGAAATCAAGTTTGGGAATTAGTCCCTAGACCCAAATATGACTAAACCCCTTAATCAAGATAGATTTTGCATAATTAGAAGAGAATTGGGCATGTTGGATATGTCTTAATTTTGTTTTTATATGATAATCTTTGAATGGTAGCATATGTTAAGGGGGAGAATATATTTAGGGGAGTAGTTAATTTGATTACATCTTTTTGATGATAACAAAAGGGGGAGAAATAGTTGGATTGCTTATATTCATAACAAGTGCCATTTTTTTGTTTATTCTTGATTTTATTTTCATTCTCTATTTTAGATATTATTTAAAAGCAATCAATGGTTTGTCATCATCAAAAAGGGGGAGATTGTTAGCCCTAAGGCTACATGATAATTTTGATGATAACAATACACATTGATTCATTGAGATTTACTAATATATTTATTTATGTGCAAGAATAAGATTATTGAAATAATTATAAAATCAAGAAGGGGCTTATTAAAATGAAGTGTTGAAGCTAAGGAGAAGACTACATGTTAAAGGCACCAAAGTTTAAGTACAAGGTTTGATTCAAGGAATGTGACACATGAGCAATGTTTAATCAATTGGTCATATATTTCTCTACAAATGCCAAATTATGTGATTCTTAAGCCTTTAGAAAGCTTACTCAATTTATAACATTTCATATGTTTTAAAGAAATTCAAATTTTAAGTGTAAGATCGTCCAAATCATCATGCAAGTTGAAAGACAAATGGAAGCAGCTGACATGAGCACCGAATACTCTTTTGGACATATCTTGAGTTAGAAAAATCAAAATGACTTGACTCTTGTGGCATTAGAAAGATAACTTAATGGGGCACATTTCATATGTTTCGAAGAAATTCAAATTTCAAATGGAAGGCCGACATAATTGACATGCAATTCGGTAGACTGACACAGGAAGAAAAATCAACTCACATGAGCACCGAATGGTGTTTTGGCCATATCTTAAGATAGAGATATCCAAATTCTTTGAATCTTAATGTTTTGGAAAGCTTATTAAAATATGAAGATCTTTTATGTTTTGAAGAAATTCAAATTTCAAACGGAAGGCTGACAGAATTATCATTCAAGTCGGTGGACTGACACATGGAGAAAAAATCAAGTCACATGAGCACCGAATGGTGTTTTGGCCATATCTTGAGCTACAGATATCCAAATGACTTGGTTCATGATGCGTTGGAAATATTATTAAATTATACAGATCTTTTATGTTTTGTAGATTTTCAAATTTCAAACAGAACAATGACAAAAATGGCAGACAAAATTACAGTTTTTATGGTGGGCAGAAAATTTGGAGATGGTGTCTTCACTTGATTAAGTTCATCTTATTTGCCTATAAAAGGAGCCCTTCTCCCATGCATTCAAACAAAGAGCAAGAAGAAGAGAAGAATCTATCAAGCAAAAAAAACAAAAGAAATATCAAGTCTAGAGAGCTTTTATATTCTTTATCTACTCTTTGAAGAGAGTTGTACTTTTGTTGTAAAAATTATTTTTGTTCTTGTATTGTGGTGAGAGTGAGATCTTCTTGTAAAGGATAAAAGTTATCCTTGAGAGAACTCTTTCCTTGGTGAGGTGTTATCAAGAGTTGAGGAAAGTTGCCTTGGTGAGGTTGTTCATCAAGAAGAACTCTTGGTGTGGTGTTATCAAGAGTTGAAGGAAGTTGCCTTGGTGAGGTTGTTCATCAAGAAGAACTCTTGGTGTGGTGTTATCAAGAGTTGAAGGAAGTTGCCTTGGTGAGGTTGTTCATCAAGAAGAACTCTTGGTGTGGTGTTATCAAGAGTTGAAAGAAAAAGTCTTGGTGAGGTTGTTCATCAAGAAGAACTCTTGGTGTGGTGTTATCAAGGGTTGAAGGAAGTTGCCTTGGTGAGGTTGTTCATCAAGAAGAACTCTTGGTGGGTGTTATCAAGAGTTGGAAGAAAAAGTCTGGTGAGGTTGTTCATCAAGCAAGTTGTAAAGATTCTACAACTTAGTGGAAAGCTTAGCTTGTGAAGCTAGGAGCCCGTGGACGTAGGCAAGGTTTGCCGAACCACGTAAATTGAGTTTGCACTCTCTCTATCCCTTTCCTCTTTACATTTACTTGCACTTGTGATTGTTCATCATTATTATTCTTTTGATTGCATCTTGATAAATTCTAATTTCATCTTCTTCACCTTTATTTTCAAAGAAAGAGTGAACTAATTTTGATCTTTCAAGAAAAGTTTTCAAATCCGTTTTGATAAATAAAAACCCAATTCACCCCTCCTCTTGGGTTGCCATACCTGGGTCAACATAGTTGTGTAACTAAAAATTAGAATGAAAGAGAATTTAGAGCAATGAGGTCGAAGTAAGCAAATGACCACTAAGCTATGTCTTTCACTAAACCAAGACTTTATATACAAATTTTAATAATTAAAGTTTGTCCAATCTAATCTAAATATATTTGATTTCATATGTAAAACAATTCAAACCAACACCAATTAAGTATCTAAGAAATACACACACACACACACACATAAGTAATAAAACTTAGTTCAAACTATAATTCTTCAATAATATTGTTTTAAATTGATATCACAAACACTAAATTATTAAAGCTATTTGACCATATAGACCTATTTTTTTATCAATAAAATTCAATTTAAAACAATTATATGATTTCGCATTTGAAAAGAAAGGAGGGTTTAAAAAAAAAAAACAAAAACACATACACACCCACACAAAAAAGCAACAATTCCTTTGACTTTGACAAATTTCAAAGTTTTTGTTGATGATGAAATATGTTCTTATGATCCCATAAATATAACCAAAATTAAGTTTTTAAATCTACAATCAATCTAGGTTTGTCTATTAAAAATATAAAAATTATTTAAGAAACAGGATATAGAGTAATATCAATATATGATAAATAGATGCAACAAATTTAAACAATTTAAATTTTGGATGAATAAAGAAATAAACAAAATAATTCACACCCATCAAAATATGAAAGAATTAATTTTCATATAATTATTTACAATTAGAACAATACCATTATGATCCTTTTTTCTAGTATTTTAGAACATAAAACAAGAAAATCCACAAAGTGGAAATTTAGGGATCAATTTTAGAATAGAGATTAAATGGATGATATCAAAATGTAAAAGATGAGTGAATGTAAAGGCATTGATAAAGAAAAGTATAATGTTGAAGCAAGGAGAAAAAGAGAATCATGTACTATATAATTCCAAGATAATAATAAATTAAAAGTAAAGTAAATTAAAGCTTATGGTAGTTTGGTAAATAAAATGATAGCAGTTCAGTGAATTAGTGAAAAATCATACCAAAATGTTATGATATGTTTTGTAAATAATACATTGGGTATGGTTACTTATAGAACTTTGTGAATTTTTTTTTTTAAATGTTGTCCAGGCTGTACATTATCCTACCCACTAATGTCAATTTATAATTTTTTATATACAAAACAATTTTTGTCTCTTTGCATTTAGCAAAAGGAGTCATTAAATATTTGTTTTTTTTTCATTTACATATAATAAGTTTAAGATAAATTTTTAATATGATAGTAAGGATAAGAATCGTTATTATTTATGTCAAAGTTGGTCAATTTGTAATGGTAGTTACGTTTTGAGGGGTGTTGTCAGTTTTTCATTTATTGCGATGCGGACAGGATGTGACTAAATTTTTGGGAGCTCAGTGAATAATTTTAAAGTCTTAAGGTGTGACCATGAGACTATCTTTATTTAATTTTAATTAAATTCAAATCTATTTACTTCCTTAAAAAAAAGGCTACTATCTATGATGAACAAGAAATAATTAGTTCATTAAATTATTTAAAAAAATAGGCATTAGATGCCCTCTTTGTAGCTCCCAATATCATGATGGAAGGGGGAAAGAAGTCCATGAAATCTGGGCAAGTGGGTGGCTGGCCCTCCATGTATTCTGCTATTCTTTTGCATTTAAAGTCAAAGAAACTTTATCAATTTCTTCATAAATGACAATATTCAGTACCTAAAATACTCGCCTATTATATATATGTGTTGCGAGTTTGCAGGAATTAAAAGGAGTGAAATGAGTATCAATTAGGGGTATGTAATATGGAGTGAGGTAAGGGCCAGCAAGAATAATAAAATATATTTCTCTAATGAAATGAGCAAAAGTGAGTCACTCAAGAAGCAAATGGGCAAGAGAGAAAATTATTTCCTTTTGATTTCTTCACTACACTTACACAAGGGTAGAGGGGTTCTATTTATAATCACATAAGTAATCACCTAATGTCACTTCATATACCACTCATAACTCACCCACTTAATAACCAATTAAACATTGCCTAGAAGAAAACTATTCAAATTCCAACATTCATTATAAATCAATTAAATGATGGACTCCTCATATACTTCATGTGGTGGCAATCCATTAGACATTTTACAACACTCCCCCTTGGATTCCACCACTTAAAATAATTGTATTTGACTTTACTAAGGAAAAACCCAGTGGGATAAAAACCAAAGTAAAGAAACATAGTTATACAATAAATTATGAAGTGGTGTTGGACGTGTTTTACTGCCTCATTAAAAACCTTGTCGGGAAAACCCAATGGGACAAATCCCGATCGAAGGGAAAAATAGTACAGTACACATCTATCCACAACGCTCCCCCTGACCATGGCAGAAGATCTCTTGTCAAATTGATTGCTTGTTGGGCCACCGCATACCGATTTCATATACTAGCTTCTCAAATGTTGATGTCGGTAAAGTTTTAGTGAACAGATCTGCAAGATTGTCATTCGAACGTATCTGCTTCACATCAATCTTTTGACTTTCTTAAAGTTCTTACGTGTAGAAGAACTTTGGTGAAATGTGCTTTGTTCTATCTCCTTTGATATATCCTCCTCGGATTTGAGCAATACAAGATGCATTATCTTCATATATGATTGTTGGAGGATTTATAGTAGTAGATAATTTGCACGAATTCTGAATGTGTTGAATAATAGAATGTAACCATATACACTCTCGGCTGACCTCATGCAATACAACTATTTCAGAATGGTTAGAAGAAGTAGCAACCAAACTTTGTTTAGTAGATCGCCATGAAATTGCGGTCCCATTATAAGTGAAAACATATCCAGTTTGTGATCAAGCTTTATGGGGATCAGATAAATAACCGGCATCAGCATATCCAACTAAGCCAGGATTTTCTGAAGGCTCATATGGAAAAAATAATCCCAGATCAATAGTTCCTTGAAGCTAACGAAAAATATGTTTGATCCCGTTCCAATGCCGTCTAGTGGGTGCGGAACTAAACCTTGCTGACAAATTAAGTGTAAATACAATATCAGGTCTAGTACATTGCCCCAAATACATTAATGCACCTATAGCGTTCAAATATGGTACTTTAGGACCAAGTAACTGTTCATAATCCTCTTTAGGACGGAATGGATCCTTTCTAGGATCAAGAGATCTAACAACCATTGGGGTACTTAATGGATGAGCCTTATCTATGTTGAATCGTTTCAAAAGTTTTTCTGTATATGCTGATTGGTAAACAAGTATGCCGTCAGGGTTATGCTCGATCTGCAGGCCGAGACAATATTTCGTTTTTCCCAAATCTTTCATTTCAAATTCTCTCTTCAAATATTCAGCAGCATTTTGGATTTCTTCAGGGGTTCCAATGAAATTCATGTCATCGACATATATTACTATAATAGCAAAACCAGATTCTGATTTCTTTATAAACACACAAGGGCATATGGAATCATTAATGTATCCTTCTTTAATTAAGTATTCTCTAAGGTGATTGTACAACATTCTCCCTGATTGTTTCAACCTGTATAAAGATCTCTGCAACTTGAGTGAATACACACTCCTTGGTTGTGTTTTAATTGCTTCAGGCAATTTAAATCCTTTAGGGAGTTTCATATATATATCAGAATCTAATTGACCATACAAGTAAGTAGTTATCACATCCATAAGGCGCATCTAAAGTTTTTTCGAGACTACCAAACTGATCAAGTATCTAAAAGTGATAACATCCATTACTGGAGCATAAGTTTCATCAAAATCAATACCCAGTCTTTGAGAAAAACCTTGAGCTACTCGCCGGCTTTATATCTGGCAATCTCATTATTCTCATTTCGTTTTCGAGTAAATACCCATTTATATCCAACGGGTTTGACATCTTTAGGTGTTTGGACTACAGGTCCAAAGACTTCACGTTTGGCCAAAGAAGATAATTCTGCTTGAATTGCTTCTTTCCATTAGGCCAGTCATGCCTTTGTCTACATTCATCCACTATTTGTGGTTCAAAATCATCATTCATAATATTAGTGGCCACTGCAAATGAAAATATATCATCCATGATAATTTCATCACATTTCCACATTTCTCTAGTATAAGCATATTTAATAGAAATTTCCTCATTTTTAAATTCAGCTGTCACTTCAGGGACATGCATTTCATTAACAACTTGTGCCTCTTCAGCGGCAAGTGTATCCTTAGGAACATTTGTCATTTCAGGAGACAAATCAGAGAATGTGGATTCTTTAGCTCGATCATTGTTTATATCAGGACCGTTATTAATCAATTTTCTTTTTCGAGGGATAGTATCTTTTGATCCAAGGGGCCTGCCACACTTCTAGCGTGCAATAATTTGATTATTCATTGTTGCTTGAGGGGTTTGCTCAACAGGAATCTCAATTCGAGCCGGAGTATTAGCAGCATGTATATGTGACTTTGTTATCTTGGCTACATCAGTAAATGCATCCGGCATCTTATTAGCGATAGTCTGAAGATGTATCATCCTTTGCACTTCATTTTCACATTGAGATGTGCGAGGATCAAGATGAGACAATGTTTCCACATTCCAAGAAAGTTCTGGATTTCTTTCAGAAGGCACATGCCCAACTTCGGGAGGCATTTTCTTTTTTCCTAAAGTGGGAAAACTGTCTCATCAAAATGACAATCTGTAAATCATGCAGTAAAAATATCACCTGTCATGGGTTTCAAATATCTGATAATGGATAGAGAATTGTAACCTACATAAATCCCCAATCGACGTTGAGGTCCCATTTTTGTCCGCTTCGGGGGAGCAATAGGGACTTGTACAACACAACTGAAAGTTCTTAGATGGGATATATTGGGTTGTTGGCCAAGCACAAGTTGTATTGGTGATTATTCATGATAAGCAGTGGGCCTTAATCTGATCAATGATGCAATATGTAAAATAGCATGGCCCCAGGCAGAGGTTGGCAACTGTGTTCTCAATAATAAAGTTCGTGCAATTATCTGCAGTCGCTTTACAAGTGATTCTGCCAAACCATTTTGGGCATAGACATATAGGAAAGGATACTCAATATCAATTCCGACGGACATACAATAATCATAAAAAACTTTTGATGTAAACTCACCAGCATTATCCAAACGTATGGACCTAATAGGATAATTTGGAAAATGTGTCCGTAATTTTATAATTTGAGCAAGTAGTTTTGCAAACGCAATATTTCTAGTTGATAACAAACATACATGAGACCAACATGCAGAAGCATCAATTAGGACCATAAAATAACGAAAAGGTCCACTCGGTGGATGAATAGGTCCACATATATCTCCTTGGATTCTTTGTAAAAATGATGGGGATTCTTGACTAATCTTAGAGAGAGATGGTCTAACAATCAATTTTCCTTGTGAGCAAGCGGTACAAGTAGTTTCATTTGACAGAAGGATTTTCTTATTCTTTAGTGGGTGTCCATTTGTATTCTCAATAATTCTACGCATCATTGATGATCCTGGGTGACCAAGACGGTCATGCCATAACATGAAAGTCTTAGGATCATTAATCTTTTGTTTCATAGCTGCGTATGTTTCAATGGACCTTATATATGTATAATATAATCCAGAAGAGAAAGCTTCAAGCTTCTCTAATATTAACTTCTGTCCTGAGACATTTGAGGTAATACAAAGGAATTCAATATTATTTTCACAAGATGTCTCAATATGATATCCATTATGTCTTATGTCTTTGAAACTGAGCAAATTTCTTCTGGATTTGCTTGAGTATAAGGCATTATTAATATTCAACTTAGTACCGCTTGTCAACATTATTGTGGCTCTTCCAGAGCCCTCAATCAAGTTTACAGACCCTGACATAGTGTTAACCTTTACTTCCAGAAAGGTTAAATTTAGGAAATATTTTTTATCCTTAAGAATTGTATGTGTGGTTGCACTATCAACTAGGTACAGATTTCCATCACTTTTAGGTAAAGATAAAGTCTTGATGTCCATTCCCTTTCGTTACAAAAGTTTACATTAGATATGATTTTATGCTAAACAAAAGTGTTTATAACACAAATACATTAAAAGATACATCAAAGCAAAATATATTAAAATAGGACATTATTGCGAAATATAACAAAAGTGAAAAACAACAGTTCTTTAGTTGGCTGGGGCATTTTCATTAATCATTATCTGACCAATAGCTTCATCTGAACTAGGAAAAAAATCTGAGATATCAAAATTAGTGTGACCTACTGGGTCATCGATGTAGTTTGTCTCAACATTTTTTCCTTTATTCTTTATGGAGGCCTGATACAAATCCACTAAATACTTTGGTGTCCGACAAGTACGTGACCAATGGGCCTTCGCGCCACATCTATAGCAAGTACTTTCGTTGCTCCTTTGTGGTTTAGGTTGATGACTTTTTCTTTGTCATATGTTGAGTCATTTTTGTTCCACTTTTGGTGGTTCGATTTATATTTCTTGAAATGGCCACCTCTCGGTTGGAAAATTTTTCTGCCAAAGCCATGACCACTTTTGCCACCACGTTTATTAAATGACATAGCATTCACTTCAGGGAATGCTATAGATCCAGTAGGACGTAATTGATGATTTTTCAATAGAATTTCATTGTTTTGCTCAGCAACCAAAAGACATGATATCAATTCAATGTATTTCTTAAATTTGCGCTCACGATATTATTGCATTAGGATCATGTTAGAGGGATGAAATGTAGATAGTGTTTTCTCTAACATCTCCTCTTCAGTAACAGTTTGTCCACAGTACCTCAATTGAGATATAACTCTGAACATGGCTGAGTTATATTTGCTTATCGTTTTGAAATCCTGAAGTCTCAAATTCTGCCATTGGAATCGGGCCCTTGGCAATATTATTGTTCTTTGCTGATCAAACCTTTCTTTCAAATTGTTCCAAAGAGCTAATGGATGAGTTATAGTTGTATATTCAGATTTCAGGCCTTTATTTAAATGATGACGCAATAATATCATGGCCTTAGACTGATCCTGTAGGGATGCAGTTTTTCCATTTTTTATGGTGTGTCCGATGCCCATGGAATTCAAGTGAAGTACAACATCATCAGCCCAATCTGAATAATTGTCTCCATTATGCAATAATGGCTCAAACATCAATCTTTCAAAATTTGCCATTACCTAATAAAAATAAACAAATTTAATCGTTAGGAATCAGAACTTCAGGTTCTAAGCTGGATTAATATTGACAGTTTAAATAATAACACAATATTTAGAAATAGGTAATGTAAATTAATTGCCAGAATACTTAAAGTCACGACTTAAATAAATAAATTCGAGATGTAAATAACAATGCAAGCAATACAACAAGAATATGAACATAATACAGATAATAAGATGATTTTTAATTTCATAAAACTAGCCTTATTTTATGATGTGGAAGATCCAATATAATGGTAACCACAGAGCATACTCATAAGGTAGTTAGCATATATTTAATATTGACAAAAATAAATTAAGAATAAAATTGATTGAATAACAATAAAAAGAAAACAGTAAAATAAACAATATACCTCTGAAAAATATTTCGTGCTGATAACGTATTATATATATGTGTTGCGAGTTTGCAGGAATTAAAAGGAGTGAAATGAGTATCAATTAGGGGTATGTAATATGGTGTGAGGTAAGGGCCAGCAAGAATAATGAAATATATTTCTCTAATGAAATGAGCAAAAGTGAGTCACTCAAGAAGCAAATGGGCAAGAGAGAAAATTATTCCCTTTTGATTTCTTCACTACACTTACACAAAAGTGGAGGGGTTCTATTTATAATCACATAAGTAAACACCTAATGTTACTTCATATACCACTCATAACTCATCCACTTAATAACCAATTAAACATTGCCTAGAAGAAAACTATTCAAATTCCAACATTCATTATAAATCAATTAAATGATGGACTCCTCATATACTCATATACTTCATGTGGTAGTAATCCATTAGACACTTTACAACCCAACCCTTTTTTTCAACATTGTATTTCCTAGAAATTAAGTAATACACTTTTGCCTAGTTATTGGAATTTTGTAAGCTTTTCCTTCATCTTCCAGACAATAATACATTGAAACGCATATAACTCTTTCGTTTGAAGCTAAAATTCTAATGCAACATTATAAAATTATAAAATGTAACATTATATCTCTGTTCTATTATCAAATTGTTGATTCATATATATGTTTTAATTTGTAAGAAATCAATTTGAAATTATAGGGAAAATAGAGATGTATAATATTGTTTTTCTTTATATATTATTATTGAAGCAACGGTATTTTGATAAATATTATTCATATTTTAACAGTATACTCATATATGGTATTATTCACATATAGTATTATAAAAAGTGGTTTAGCCGCTTTGCTATGGTTGAAAGGTCGACGTTGGATAATGCTTGACCCAATAATTGATGTTTGAAACATCTTAATTGGAATATTTTACTTGCAAGTTTATCCTACATTTATTTCAAGAAGTGGAGAAGAAACTAGGAAGTTTTCCCATGATCGCATTTATGGTTACAATCATAAAATAATAATTTTTATCAACACCACAAAAAAGAAATGTCAAGTTGCAAGTGAATGATGAAATATGTATGGGTCTGTTAAGATACGTTGAATCTGCTCAATAATGTTTAAAATATATAATATTTACAAAATATGATGTGCAAAGATTATAATTATTTTAATTTAATGCTGTAAAATGTGACATGTTTTGAATTAAAAATATGATGTTTTATGCATCTTATAATTAAGAATATTGACTAATTTACAACATTAATTTATCAAAGAATAAATTTTCTTCAATCCCATAACATTAGGGAAGAATTATAAAAAATATGAAATATTTCAACTTTTAAGGATATGATTTTCACTGTACTTTTATTCAACTAAATATCAACTAATATAGTGAATTTTTTTTTTCAAGCCGCCTGCGATATTAATTTTTTGACTAATAAAAATTTGCTAACAAAGGTACGATATTTAAAATTGTTAGTTAGTGATTCTACTTAGAAAGTAATAGTAACTTACAAGCACCACATATTCATCATCAACCTATAAAAAAATTTGTTGGTTAAATTTTTGATAACCTTCTTTTGAAGGAGCATAATTCAACCATTTTTTTTCCCTAAACTTTTGTCAGGTGGATCAACTACGGGCATTTCTCAAAGATAATGACTCACAAACAATGCTCCTCCAATTTACATATTCAATTAGAAAATTTGGTTTGCTTCAATTTTATAAACGTTTACATTAAAGGAAAGGTTACTTAAATCTAGAGTACTCGTCCTTCTACAATTACTTGCTACAATACATATACTTAATAGAAGCCCTTGCCAGCTAGGATAATTTCACAATTGCTCAAATTAATTATTATAGTTTGTCAAGCAGGCTCCTGGCACTGAATTTCAACTGCTTTACTTAATTTTAAGGGTTACAAGGGAGCTAAAATGTTAATTATATTTGTAATAGTTGACTGCTTATGCTAACCTGCAAAAATTGTATAGTAATCAATAGTATACATATATTTTTCTGAAAATGACAGCAAATATATTTTTCTCTGAAAATGACAGCAAATGTAAAAGACAGAATCCATAATCGAAGATTTGGCTTGGATCAAGCCTCTAAAGGAAGTATCGTGTCCTATAAGGAAGTGATATATACATATACATATACATATATATATATATATATATATATATATATATATATATTTGGTGAATTTGGTGAATTGAACTTTTAGAATATGCTACCGACTGGTAATTAATTAATTAACTTTAATGCAATTTAATTCCATAATTTATTACTTAACAATGTTATCAAGCTAGATAAGCTTCAATATGTATGATATTTGACTTAGTCTTGCGTGAAAAAAGGATTGAATTTAATTAATAGACACTAAGGTCTTTGATTTAGTGAGACGGGTCTATGATCAAGTTGGTTTAGAATTCATCATATGCTTAATTAGTTTTGTATTTGCGCTATACAACATGCAAATGATGGCATATGCATAGCTTATCGAAGACTTTGCATAAACTATATAACAATTAAAAGTATTGACTATTTTTTGTGACTTTATATAAGTAAAATATATCAATTAATTCTTTATGGATAAGTTTAACGCATTTAAAACTGGGTAGTACCTCTCAAAAACCGTGTAATTTTATTGTAAAAATAATCTTATCATTGAATTCAATTATTTTTATATAATAAATTATTTCTTTTGATAAAATTTTAGTAATTAAATATAATATTTAAAAAATACTATGTAGCCTTTGAAATATTAATTATATGTACCCTCAAGGCATACTCATTCTTTATAAGGGAAATTTGAAAAATTACCTTATTTAAGGGGTCTCTTTGATAAGTGGATCAGATTAAAAAAATTTGTATGTTATAACCTTGTTCGACACTCAATACTCGTTGTCGAATTGTCAGATTGTTAGATGTATTTGTTGAATATTATCACATGTCAGATGGGATCATGATATGCAAATTTTCAACGTTTGAGATAATTTTATAATACAAACTTGAATTTGAACTGTTTTTGAAAATTTCTCCTCTATATATATCTATAGTATATAATAATAATAAACAAAAATGTTAAGTTGACTTTATGATAAACTTTTGACAGGAAATCGGTGCTCAAGAGAAACGATATCCAAGACTCCTCTCTATTTATAGCAACTCAAATGCTCTATCCGCCAATAGACTCACCTGCTTCATCATTTCTCAAAACAATGGCTACAAGAACAACTACCAAACTTCTCCTTCTAAGCTTCCCTCTACTCTTTGCCTTTCTCATGCCATGCAACGGCCATTATTGCAGGTTCAAGGACAACTATTCTGCTGGTGGAACTAGTAAAATCAAAGGCATATTTGTTTTCGGAAGCTCCCTCGTTGACAATGGCAACAACAACTTCCTTCCCTTCTCGTTGTCCAAAGGAAACTATTCGCCATATGGAATAGACTTCCCATTTGGACCTACCGGTAGATTCGCCAATGGAAGGAATGTGATAGATCTTCTCGGTGAAAATCTTATCCTTCCTTTGATTCCGGTGTTTCTTGACCCTTCAACTAATGGAGACAAGATTGTTCATGGCGTCAACTATGCTTCTGGCGGCTCGGGCATACTAGATGATACTGGCTTAGTTGCGGTAAGGAAAACTATTTATTTTCACCATTTGATTATTGCCAAATGATCAATCAATAATTGTTATTTCAATTTTGAAGTATAAATCATTGTTGTGGTAGTAATGTTACCGTACTACTAACATAACATTCTTGTCCCCACCTTCAATGAATTGCTAGGATTTCAGACTATTTGGTGGTCCGAGTCCCGGTATTGGACTTGATCAACCCGGTATCGTTACCGAACCCGACACTATACGCATCTTTTTCTCATGTCTTCTGACACTTTATCACTTAATGTCACCATTAATACATCAATAGTAATCTTTTGACTCAGCATCACCATGCTCATCATCATATCAATTGTAGCACAATCACGACATCAATTTTTAATTAAATATATAAGTGTATGTAGGAAATCTTTTGCGTATCTGTCACATCTTTCCTGGTCGGCTTAAACAGAAATAATAAGCATTCAAAACTTAATGGTTTGCCTAATTACGTGGTTGGGCACCTTACATAAATTTCTTTCTTTTTCAATGTAAAATTAAAGTATTCTTATGGCTTTATAGTTTTACTTTAACAATTATAGTATTGAAGAGGAATTTTCTACTTGCTTTTGTGACATTAATATCTCAAAAAGTCTTCATATCTTCATAACCGAATTCTCTGATTGGAGATGCAAGACATAGCAATTAATCTCGAAGTTCTAAAGCAATGGTCTCCATTCCCCATGCTTCGCCCTCCACCAACCTTTAAAGGCTGTTCTGTGCCTCTATACGGCCATGGTTACTCGCTTGCCCCAACACTTCGCCACATGGTTGTCAAGTCTTTTGTGCCTTGACACCCGTAATCAAGGTGTCAACATATTTATAAATGAAGTGGCCGCATATTTGAGCTTCAGTTATCCGGTTCTGTAGGTTATTCGATTCTATAAGTTATTTATTTCAGTATATTTACATTGATTCATTTCATTTTAATTAACATTTACAAATTATTACCTGTACATGGGCTGTGAGAGACATTCATTTTCCTTTTTTATTCTTTATTTTTTCTTCGCTCTTTAAATCCTAGAGCTGATCTTGAAATCAAAAGTTGTCGTAGCGCGCGTTCAACATAGGATCCCACATGAATAGAACATATAAAAAAATTGTTATTTAATTAATTACAATAAATGAAAACTAACATGAAGACATTGATTAATTTGGGGGGTGAGAGTTTTTTTCTCAACTAGAGTCGTCGGAGTTATTATTTACTCCGGCCGTTTTGAGAATCAGTCTTTGAGATTTACATATGTTGTAGATCGGGACATCCCCAGAAAACGCACTTAGATTTCGGCCGAAAAACGGTCAAAATTATCGAAAACTGTTTCGGATTTAACTATTCATCACCGCCGGTGAGCGAATGGGACGTCACCTCCATCACCATTGTGTTAGTCTTGACTCGATCTACAAGTTTTCCTTCATCACCATCACCTGATTCGACCTGCAACACCTCCGTCCACGGCCACAAAGTTTCGGATTTTTACTATTCACCGCCGCCCGCCACCTGCCACCGGCGAGTGGCATCTCACCACTACTGTATTCTTGTAGATCGGGCGATGTTCTACAAGTTTCTATTCATCGGTACCGTTTGATTCTGTCTGCATCACCCCCGTTCCTGGCCTAAAATTTTCAGTTTACTATTTACCGCCGCCTCTCACCGAAAATCGACGAATTGCATCTCACCTCCGTCACCGCCTACTAGATCGGGCAACACTGACCAATTTTCCCTTCTTGGCCATCATCCGATTCCGACTGCAAACCCCTCAAATTGCCACCTCTTCAATTCAGGTGACACTGTTCACCGCGGTGGTCACTGTTCATCCGACCGGTGATACTATTCATCAACCCACCCAGATTACTCCTTAGGTTATTTCGAACAAACCTTGTCTCTTGGTCTATATCCTAATTCCTTGTGGTTTGGTCAATGGATTCGTCTAAGGCCAATTGGGCCGATAAAGTTGAGATTACCGATTCGGGCGCCCGCTGCAAATTGATTTCGTTTCGTCCTAGGAAGCTGGGTACAATCCTTGAGATCCTGGATGGGATCGTTGATGAGAATGTGACCGAATAGCGTAGATGTCTTGTTGGCTTCTTTCCGGGATATGTGATGCCTTTTCATGCTGCTCGCTCGATGGCTATGCACGCATGGAAATCTAGCGGCTTAGAAGACGTCCGTTCCACAAACAAGGGGCTTCTTATCTTCCGCTTCCGAACCAAGGATGAGGTTCATGCCATCATTGCTCGCGGTCCTTGGATGTTCGAAGGTAAAACAATTGTCTTACAACCTTGGAACCCGCATTTAGATTTTAATACAAATCAATTGAGGAAAATTCCTGTTTGGATCCGATTATATGGCCTGCCGTTCCCTTTGTGGACAACCAGAGGTCTTAGCGTTGTCTCCTGCATGGTTGGAGAACCTTTATCCTGTGACAAGACAACTTCTGATCTTTCCAGATTCGAATAGGCAAGGGTATGTGTTCTTCTTGATGCCAAACGCCCTCTGATTAAGAACTTTGAGTTCAAATGCAAGCTCTCTCCTGAGCCCATCCAAATTCAAGTTGAATATGAATGGGTTCCAAAATGTTGCTCCAAATGTCGTAAGTTTGGACACAGTTGTCCGAAACCGGCAAAGACTTCAGGTGAGGATAAGAATGAGGCTAGCACCCCTGATAGCACCCCTTCTGATGATACCCCTTCGAATTCGGGTAAGGTTGCAACCAAAGTCGTTGAGAGTTCAAAACTTATTGCCATTCCATTAGATTCTCTGTGCAAGTTGTGCCTCCTAAGGGGCTACAGTTTCAAGCGCAGAGTCAGTCTCAGATTCTGACTCTCTATCATCTTTTGCGACCGACCAGGTTAGACTTGTGGGCACTATACAGTGTTCTACAAATCGTGAGGCATCTGTTTCATCAGGACGGACAAATTCAGCACAACCTACTGAGTCTTCTCCCTCTCGTTTTGAGCCTTTGAATAGGCTACGTGATGAGGATCAATCTGATGAGATTGATCATATTCATTAGGTCACCCCCGGTACTCCAGTAAAGAAAGGTAAGAAGAAGAAGAACAAGTAGGGTTAAGGCTCACTTTATAATACTTGATTTTCTATTCCTTTATGTTTGCACCATTTTGGTCATTATTTTGTTTCCTTTTCTTGCTAGGCCTCTTATGGTAATTGGACATCTTGTTTTGTTCAGACCGCATGTGGCTTTTATTTTATATTGTTAAGACCCTTTGTGGCACTTATGTTTTGTTCAGGCTGCCTGTGGCCTTTATTTTATGTTTGTTAAGGCCCTTTTGTGGCACTTTTATTTTGTTCAGGCCGCTTGTGGCCTTTATTTTAAGTTGAGAAGGCCTTTTGTCGCTTCTGGCTTTTCTCTATTGGACTTTACGTCCTACTTATAATTCTTAGGGTATGCCCCTCGGATCCTTTTACATTTTTTTTTTTTTTGGATTTATATTACAATTTAACACATTTCAAAAAAAAAAAGAAAACTAACATGATATTATCTTTTTTTTCCTCCCAAATTCTATTTATATTTTCTTTTTTAACATGCCATTTAAATCAATTACTATTTATGTGAAGAACTTTCAGAATCACATAAATGTTCTTGAAATATAGGGAAAAAAATTATAGTGCCCAAGACAAATATTTTCAAAGCAAATGTGTTACATCTCTTTTCATGCTGGGGAATATCCATAAGCTTCAGAACATCAAGCCAATGTATAACTAACATAGATTATAATCGCATTTTCCAGGTTCAGGTAATCCCTCTAAATCAACAAATAAGGAACTTCGAGAACGCGACCTTGCCAGACTTAGAAGCTCAATTGGGTTGCAGCAGCAGGGATTCACTACGCAACTACTTGTTTGTAGTGGGAACTGGCGGTAACGATTACTTATTCAACTATTTCCTGAGAAACAACTCAAACGTCAGTCTTGAAGCATTCACTGACAATCTTATCAGCTTACTCACTCAGCAAATCCGGGTAAATTCTATATTCAGAATCCAGTAGCAATTTTTTGATCCAAGTTATAATATGCAGCTATTCACATATATTGGAACTTTCTTTTATTTTGAGTAAAATAATTCTATGACATTAAGGAAGAGTTTAATGTGGCAGTTGAGAGTCCGGAAAAGATTAAGTTTGAGGTTCATCAATCGATGTACTGATGATGTCTGTCTAGTAAAATCTCATCTTTTATTTGACAAAATAGATAGATGACATGATATAAATTCATCTTATCTAAGCTCTTTAATTTCGAGAGTTTTAAAAGAGAAGAAAATCAAATTGTATCAAAACGTACAGACCACAAATAATATTTGATCGATGCAATATTAGATGTGAGCTATACTTCAATCAAAATTTTCTTAAAACTTTGAAACCCCAAAATTAATTCTTCAGTAGTTAACATCAACCTTAAATTAACGGCTTTCAATTAATTATAAACATTACATTTGCTTAGTTTAATGATATCAAAATTAAAGCGACCATATGTTGATATTGCAGAAGTTGTACAATTTAGGAGGACATAAGTTTGTCTTACTATCAGTAAACCCACTTGGGTGCTACCCTTATATTAGGGCATTGCAGCCGGTGGGTCAGTATGGCTGCGCAGAACGTTATAACCAGGCGGCTGAACTCTTTAATACTCGGTTGAAGTTGATGATCGATGATATCAAGCGACGTCAATCAATGCCTTTTTCTACTCTTGTTTTTGTCAACTCATACAAGATTATGCGGGACAGCATTACAAATCCCGACTCCAATGGTATCATCTTTCTTTCGTCTTAATTTGATAAAAAGATTAATTAACTTAATTGCAACATAATTACTGAAATGTAAGTAATTCGAGAATTGATCCACTTGTTGGGATGTAATGATCAACTCAGAACAGAATTTGGGAGAAAAATTACTTGTATTAACAGAGAAAATTGTATTACAAGATTTATACAAAAACTCCCCTAAAATTTCTGGAGCTCTCCTGGCTCTCTCTCTGAATCCTAAACTCTCTGGTTTAGACTCTGGACTCTCTCTGGAATCTCTCTGATGCTTAAACAAGGCAGAATTCGTCCCATATTTATAGGGAAAATTCTGCATACAAATTCAAATCAAATTTGGCTACTTCCTTTGATTTTCAAAATTGGAGGTGCCTAACAAATTTGACTCTCAATGCATTCACATGGGAGGGATTCTGGAAGCCATGCATGTCATGCATGAGCTCAGCAGAATTCTAGAACTCATGCATGTCATGCATGAGCTCATCAATTCTCCCCCTCCATCCCATGTGAAAAGGGAGTAACAACAAAAGTAATTAGACAGCTTCTAATCCAACTATGTCTCTGCATAGTTCTAGCTTGTCTCTGGTGACCACTTTTGTTAACATGTCGGCTGGATTCTCTTTAGTATGGATCTTCACTAGTTTCAACAGTTGCTTGTCCATCACCTCTCGTATCCAATGATAGCGGATGTCGATATGCTTCGTTCGAGAATGGTACACTGAATTCTTGCTCAAATCTAGAGCACTTTGACTGTCACAGTGTACTCTATACTCCTTTTGCTCAATCCCAAGTTCTTGGAGAAATCGCTTCAGCCACAACATTTCTTTTCCAGCTTCCGCTGCGGCAATGTATTCTGCCTCTGTCGTGGATAGCGCAACACACTTCTGTAGTCTTGACTGCCATGATACAGCTCCCCCTGCAAAAGTGTAAACAAAACCTGATGTAGATTTCCTACTGTCAGGTTCTCCGGCCATATCTGAATCTGTATAGCCTTCCAAGATTGGATCAGCTCCCCCGTAACACAAGCATATCTTCGAAGTACCTTAAAGGTATCTGAGAATCCACTTGACTGCCTCCCAATGTTCTTTCCCTGGATTGGAAAGAAATCTGCTGACGACTCCTACAGCATGAGCAATATCTGGCCTTGTACACACCATGGCATACATTAAACTTCCTACAGCAGAAGAATAGGGTACCGACGCCATGTCCTCTATCTCTTTCTTGGATGAGGAACATGATCTCTTGCTCAGCTTGAAATGATTAGCCAGTGGTACACTAACTGGCTTAGCACTATCCATGTTGAACCTATGGATCACACGTTCAACATATTTTTCTTGAGACAGCCATAATTTCTTTTGTTTCCTGTCTCGACGAATGTGCATCCCCAAGATTTGCTGAGCTGGTCCCAAGTCCTTCATATCGAAGGTTTTTGATAGTTCATTCTTCAGCTGCTTTATTCTTTTTGCATCTTTTCCGACGATCAACATGTCGTCCACATATAACATTAATGCAACAAAGTCTCCACCTGGAAGTTTCTGAAAGTAGACGTATTGGTCTGCAGCGGTTCTTTTGTACCCATGACTCACCATGAAGGAGTCAAACTTCTTGTACCATTGCCTTGGTACTTGTTTGAGGCCATACAAGCTCTTTTTGAGCTTGCATACGAGGTGTTCTTTTTCTTGAACCTCGAATCCTTCTGGCTGCTCCATGTAGATTTCTTCATGCAAGTCTCCATGAAGAAATACTGTCTTCACATCCATCTGTTCAAGCTCCAAATCAAGACTTGCGGTCAATCCGAGGATGACGCGGATTGAGGACATTTTTACCACCGGTGAGAATATTTCATCAAAGTCATTTCCTTTCTTCTGAAGGAATCCTTTTACCACCAATCGGGCTTTGTGCTTTATCACCTTTCCTGTTCCATCTTTCTTGAGCTTGAATATCCACTTGTTCTTCAGTGCCTTCTTTCCGTCTGGGAGTTCGACAAGTTCATAAGTTTTGTTCTTCTCTAGAGAATTCATCTCATCTCGCATTGCATGCAGCCATCGTTCTTTGTCTGGATGAGATAAAGCTTCATAAAAGCTTTCTGGCTCCCCCTCATCAGTAAGCAGTGTGTACTCTGATTCCGGATATCTCCTCGACGGAATCCGACCTCGCTCAGATCGTCGTAGCTGAGGTTCTTCATTTCCAGGAGGTATAGCAACTTCTATAGGTGATTGTGGCTCCCCCGACTCAGCAATCTCTTCATTTTCTTCCTCCTGATCTGCTTCTGGAACTTCGTCTGGTACTTCATCATTTCTTGTGGCATTTGGTGTTGGGGTAGAATCTGCAACAATATCTGGGGCACTGCTAGTGGGATTTGTAGATATTGTTGTCTTTTCAGCGTCTTCAGATGTTTGGTCTTCGTGAAATACGACATCTCTGCTCCGGATGACTTTCTTTTCTTTGAGATCCCATAATATGTATCCGAATTCTTCATCTCCATAACCGATGAAGATACATGGAACAGTTCTTGCATCGAGCTTCTGTCTGAGCTCCTTGGATACATATACGAAAGCTAAACAACCAAACACTTTCAAATGATTATAGGAGGGCTTTTTGTTAGACCATACCTTTTCTGGAATCTCGAGTTTAGTGGTGCCGATGGTGCTCTGTTGATTAAGTAACAGGCGATGCGAACTGCCTCCCCCCAGAATGGCTTGGGTAACTTAGCCAATCTAAGCATGCTTCTGACTCATTCCATGATGGTTCGATTCATCCTCTCAGCCACTCCATTGTGTTGTGGTGTGCGTGGGACCGTTCTTTCATATCGAATGCCATATCTCTGACAGTAAGCATTGAACTCTCTGGAGGTATACTCGCCTCCGTTATCTGATCGAAGGCATTTTAATTTCTTACCCGTTTCACGTTCTACAATGGCGTGAAACTCCTTGAACTTCTCCAGAACTTCATCCTTCGTCCTGAGGAAATACACCCACACTTTCCGAGATGCATCATCAATAAAGGTCAAGAAATACCTTTTACCGCCTAAGGACTCGACTTCAAGAGGTCCGCATACATCACTGTGTACTAGCTCCAACAGCTCTGATACCACTTGTTGGGATGTAATGATCAACTCAGAACAGAATTTGGGAGAAAAATTACTTGTATTAACAGATAAAATTGTATTACAAGATTTATACAAAAACTCCCCTAAAATTTCTGGAGCTCTCCTGGCTCTCTCTCTGAATTCTAAACTCTCTGGTTTAGACTCTGGACTCTCTCTGGAATCTCTGTGATGCATAAACAAGGCAGAATTCGTCCCATATTTATAGAAAAAATTCTGCATACAAATTCAAATCAAATTTGGCTACTTCCTTTGATTTTCAAAATTGGAGGTGCCTAACAAATTTGACTCTAAATGCATTCACATGGGAGGGATTCTGGAAGCCATGCATGTCATGCATGAGCTCAGCAGAATTCTAGAACTCATGCATGTCATGCATGAGCTCATCACCACTTTTGCAGGATTTAATGACACAAGAAGTGCTTGCTGTGAAGTGGGAGGGACTGGAATTTTGTGCAAGAGAGGAGGTGGAGTTTGTGTAGACAGGAACACTTACGTTTTTTTTGATGGACTGCATCCAACAGAAGCTGTGAATATTCAGATAGCAACCAAGGCTTTTGCTTCAAATCGGAAGGATGATGTTTATCCTATTAATGTCCAACAACTGGCCAAACTTTAGATTTCTCGTCTAATTACTTTGTTTGATATTCGACGTTTTAAATCAACTTTCATTCCTCGATTATATCAACGATATTTTCTCAAATGCTTAAATAAAACAGTTTATAAAGCACATTTCTCACTCTCAACCGCTTTACTTAATTATATTATGTAATCGTTGATTGCTCGTGAAACCTACCAAAAATTTTTAGTGAGACAAACAATATAGGTATATTTTTTCTCCGAAAATGATAACAAACATACATATATAAGACATAATACATAATCAATAGCTCGAATCCGATCGTCAAATGAAGTATACATCTTGAATGTTACATATGGTCAACAAATTGAATTGGACTGTTAGGACTACCGGCTGGTCTTTAATTAATAAACTTTTAATTCAGTTTAACTCCATAATTTACATATTAATTACAATGTTACCAACCTAGCTAAGCTTCAACGGTAGGAAATCTGATTTTGTTGTTTGCATGAAAAACGGATTGACATTGATTACCATATGTTGAATTCCCGGGCCACCTTTATACTGGGAGAATTCTTTGCTTTCGTGGAACGGGTCAATCAACTAGGTTTAAAATTTCACCACATGCGTATCCTAATTTTTCTTCTCCACTTAATCTGGTTGGTGATCCCTAAAATACATATATATGTGATCGAAATTTATATAAATATGCTAATGACTCGAGATATCTATCTAATCCAAGACTTATATATTATACAACAATTACAAGGGTCAAATACTTGTAATAATTTTATAAAAGTGGAATATATAGATTAATTCTTTACATATCCCACATATACACTAATAATAAACCTAAAAATGTTAAGTTGGCCTCATGTCAAAACTTTGAATTAGATTTTGGAGAGAAACAATATCCAAGACTTCTCCGTAGAAACTCAAACCGTCTATCAACCTCATCACCGTTGTTATTCTCAAATCAATGGCCACAAGAACGATTACAGAACTTATTCTTCTGATCAGCTTCCCTTTATTCTTTGCTTTTCTCTTGCCATGCAGTGGCCAAAACTGCAGGTTCATTGACAATAACAATCCTGGCGGATCAGTCACTAAAATCAAAGGCATGTTTGTTTTCGGAAGCTCTCTGGTTGACAATGGCAACAACAACTTCCTTCCAAAATCGGAGACCAAAGCAAACTTCTCGCCATATGGAGTAGACTTCCCACAAGGACCTACTGGTAGATTTACAAATGGAAAGAACGTGATCGATCTTCTCGGTGATAAGCTCAAGCTTCCTTTGATTCCAGTTTTTCTTGACCCTTCAACTAAGGGAAACAAGATTGTTCAAGGCGTCAACTATGCTTCTGGTGGCTCGGGCATACTAGATAATACTGGCACAATTTCGGTAAGGAAAACTATTCATTTTAATCGTTGGATTATTGTCAAATTATCAATGATTAAATCATTGTTGTTGTAGCTGGTAAATTGGCCATCTAGAATTAACATAGCATTCTTTTCTTTACCTTTACATAATTGCTACATTGAATATTGGTCCACTATATCTATTAGTTTTTATTTTTAATAAAATATTTAATAATATATTATTGATTTTGAATTTTATAAAAGAATATGTGATTGATAATAAACTAAAAATACATTAAAAATGTAAAATATAAAAAATAGTAGTCTAAGAAATCTTGTACATACGTATCTAATATTACACCTCGCTAAGTCAGGGTTAATAATAAATAATTAAAATTTAATATGTCTTCCTATCACGGAGATTGAAAGAATGAAATAAGTGAGTTGAAAAAAAGTAGAAAATTAAAACAAGTCAACATTGGTAATTCAAAAAAATTAAAAATGTAACTATTTGTTGAACATATGGCAAAATATGACTTATTGGCAAGCTTACCTAAGTATTTTTCCTCCCTAGAGTGATTGCCCTAAGAAGAGATTTGGGTGGGCTTAGCTCCTCCTTCAAATTTAAAAATTTACTTTTACACTCTTAATTTTATTAGATGTCGATATACCTTCCTTTAGAAAAAAAAAATTAGATTTTATGTTTCATTTTTTCTAATTATTAGCATGTCAAACTTTTAGTGGTTTGTCTTCCTTCACTCTAGTGTCACACGCAGACCTCTCTTTCATCCTCTTAATATAACTGAAAGATTTATTTTATAATTTAAAACTATGGAAGCTTATCTTACACTTTACCTTTATTATTTTATTCATAAATCATATCATAGAATTTTTTTTGATTTGTTTACTCTAATAGAAATATATTTTTCTCTTTGTTATATATAGTTTGTAGCCCATTAATTTAGTTTTACTAAAGGATACCTATTTCAAGAATTTTTGGTAAACATTAATAGATAATTTTTAGTATAATATAAATTATATATTTTAATTATATCATATCTTCTCTTTATTATTTATTTGTATCAATTAGTATAAAAATTAACAAAAATCATTAAGAAAATTATGTTTGCCATTTTTTATTATTTTTCTTTGTTCATAGTCTTTTCATAAAAAGTAATGTTTATTAAGAATTTTTTTTGTACATGATTTTGAAGGTATATTTTAAAAGAAAATTTACTTTTAATTTTGACATCATTTCTAATAATTGAAAATAAGGTTATCTTGAAATTAATTTTTAAGATTGCTTGCAAATCTCAAACTTTGAATTAAAATAATAATGTTTGGAATTATAAAGCAGAATTGGCAATGATAATTATGCAACACTTTTGAAATATGAATACTCCTTGGGGCCCCCTCTCTTAAGTAAAAGCATGGTCTGTCATTGTCCGCCTAAACAATAACAAAACCATGTAGGTTATAGCGATATTAGTGAAGTAATTAAATTGAGATAACTAATTAACGTATAGCTGATACAAGACATCATTATCATATGTATAATTTATTTTTTCATTTAACTTTTACTTTGTCAAATAGTATTGAAGATGAATTGCTGCATGCTGGGCTGCTGCGCGAGACCTTGTCGAATTTTTCTTTTGCTCTTTTTTTCCCCTTTAAATCCTAGCACTTGACATCGAAGGTTAAAGTAGCCTATGTTTAACGTAAGATCCCACATAAGTAGAACATATAAACATATAGTTGATTATAATTAATGAGAACCAACATGAATTTTTTCTAATCCTTTCAACTCTGATCAATTTGTGTTTGCTTTTTTTTTTTTTTTAATCATGCCATCTAAGGGAAGTTCTCTTTTTTCTTTTTTTTTTAATTCTGAAAGTTTTGGATTTATCTGAAAATTAAATAAATATGTATGCATAATGTCAATGACATTTTTTTCTTCTTTTTTGAATTTTAATAAATCTGAAAATTATTTATTCTTATTCTTAGCTGGAACTACTTTATGAATAGTTATTTGATCATTTGATAGGACCGTCTCAAAGTCAATTAAATTGGAATATTTACAAGATCGGATATTGGAAATTAATTCAAGATGACTTATTTTACTATATCTTGGTTAGTTAGTGTATATTAAAATAAATATGGATTTAGTGATCATAAGTTTTGAATTAGAATTATCTAATTTGTTTTAATATTATTAGTTTAAATTATTTGGGTGGAATTAATTGTCAATTATAAAGTTTTGTAATTTGTCAATTTTGATTAAAAATTAGTATTTTGTTGTTTTCTTCTGTTACTTGATCTAGCTTATAATTAGCATTTTTCAGGGTCAAGTAATCCCTCTAAATCAACAAATAAGGAACTTCGAGAAAGTGACCTTGCCAGACTTGGAAGCTCAACTGGGCTGCCCCAGCAGGAGTTCATTACCCAACTACTTGTTTGTAGTGGGAGTTGGAGGCAACGATTACTCATTCAACTACTTCTTGAGCCCAAGTATCGATCTTGCAGCCTTCACTGACACTCTTATCAGCTCACTCTCTCAGCAGCTCCAGGTAAATTCTATATTTCAAGACTCAATTAGTGATGGCAAATTTACGACCCATACGCGAGTTGGAACCATGCATATGATATTTAGTTACATATTGTTACGTAATTCATGTATTTAGAATTTTTTTTTGGGTCAATTTGACTACAGTCTCTCCCTTTGATTAGCCTTCTTTTGAAGGTACAATTGAATATTTAAAACTTACAACTAATAACATTTGACGAAGACTTCAATTTGGCTGTTGTGATTTTGGGAAAAGTTTAAGGAGGATTTATATGGTTGTTCATCAATCCTTATATTTGTGATATTTGTCTAATCAAATAAAATTTCGTCGTATATATACGGTGACATAATTTACTTCACGAAGCATGTTATACATCCACCCTATCCAAGATCTTTCGTTTCAGAGTTTTATAGAAAAGGAGAATCCAATGGTATCAATGCACACACACTTAAAAGTAATATTTGTTGAATTAAATGTGACACTTTCAATAACTTTATGCGACAATCAAATGAAGCACTACATTGCTTAATTGAATGATATCAAAACTAAATGTGTTGACATTGCAGAAGTTGTACAGTTTAGGAGGACGTAAATTTATCTTGATGTCGGTAAACCCACTTGGATGTTACCCCTACGTTAGTCGATTCAAGCTAATGGGTTTGGATGAGTGCGTAGGACCTATGAACAAGGCAGCTGAACTCTTCAATACTCGGTTGAAGTTGATGATCGATGATGTCAAGCGACGCCAATCAAGGCCTTTTTCTACTCTTGTTCTTATTAACTCATACAAGACTATCAGGGACATCCTTGCAAATCCTCAATCCAGTGGTATATATGATTATTTTTAATTTCGTCTTAATTTGATGAAAAAATTATAAACTTCTGACATCAATGGTACATATATAAAATGAGGTTAATTAGTTATGTTACAATGCCATATAATAAAATGAAACGTCACACTTGTAATCAACTTATTATCATATCCTAAATTTAAATTTCAAATACAAGGTTTTGTATTATATAAATATGATATTTCAAATTAGAAGAGCAGATTTAATCATATATGGGGTCGTGCATATAGCTTTATCAATTGAAATTGAAGTGATTTACTTTTACAGGATTTAACGTCACAAGAATTTCTTGTTGCGAAGCAAAGACAATGATTGAGGGGGGAACTGGAGTTTTTTGCAGGAGAGGAGGCCGAGTTTGTACAGAAAGGAACAATCATGTTTTCTTTGATGGATTGCATCCAACAGAAGCTGTGAATATTCAGATAGCAAACAAGGCTTTTACTTCTAATCTGAAGGATGATGTTTATCCTATTAATGTCCAACAATTGGCAGCACTTTAGATTTCTTGCCTTACTTCATTTGATATACTATATTTCAAATAAACTTTAATTGCTCGCTTTACTAGGTGATCCTCTTGTTAATTAGATGGCTAATCTGGATCAAACCGTCTGTTGTAGTGGAACTTACTAGGTATAATATTAAACATATTAGCATGTGAAATGTTTTGTTACCGAATTTCTACTGTTATTATTACTGCTATTTGATGTTTCTTCTAGCAATATATCTAATCAAACAGCTGCTCTAATTTAATTGAGCTTCACTTGTAGACTACTAAAACACATTTATAGGTTTTAATGCTTAGAGACTATATATGTAACATCCCACATCGCTTGGGAATAAGATGTGAAATGAGTTTATATACTTTGTGAGTTTCTTAACCTATTGGAGGCTTTTTGTGTTTGCAAAGTCTGAAAGCAAAGCCATAACGAACTATGTGTCCAAAGCAAATAATATTTGACAGTAGGCCAGGCTATTAGGCTTCGCGCATGGTTGAGGACCACCTTTGAAAGGTTTATGGGACCACAAAGTGCCACATTCAGGTCGGAATGTTACAAAATAAACATTATGGGACCACTTTTGAAAGGTTTATGGGACCATGAAGTGCCACATTCAGGTCGGGATGTTACAAAATAAACATTATGGGGTAACTTTTTCGACTTGAATCATCTCTTTATCCTAATACCTTACTTTACTTGAGCAAAAACAATGTTTTAACAAGTAATTGTTGGAGAAGAATTTACATGCCACCATACATATATATTTCACAATATTCTCCAGCATAACTTTATCATTTCAATTTTTCCAAAGTGGGATTGTCTCCTACCTAATGCACATCTAAGTTTTAAGAGATTTATGTGTGATCTTTATCAAAATCGTATGGTGGAAAATTAATTTTTTATTTTGTGGCATATAAGAGGGCAGACCAAATCTTTTCCTTATTTGAATTTTACCTTAAAAAAATTCGAGGCATTATTTGTGGTTGATAGACGATATTGAAAAAAAGAGAAAATAAAATAAATGAACATCATGCAATAGCATCATAATCAAATCCAAGTCCATCAAGTGAGTTGATCAATCTGCTCTTGTCCAGATCAAGTATTCTGTTAATTAATTTGATTAATGACCATCTTTGTAGAATCAGGCGCTTGCCTAGTTGGAACATGCAATAAGAGGACATATGATGAACAGTTAAATGTGCATGTTTAACAAAAGCTTAATTTATCATGTTACACAAATTGTGTCATTAAATTCCTCAACTTAAGCATATTTATAGTTTTTGCATCTTTTGAATTGGTTTCATCTTAATTTCAATTTTTTATGCAGGTTCGGTAAAATAGACATAACTTTCTATTTATAGATCAGAATGGTGCAAATCTTGATTTGGTGGAAAGCTGATTAAATTATCTACAAAATTGTATTTCATAAGAATCATGAAATTCGAGCGTCTAATAGACCAAAAATGGGCTTCAATTGAACCTATCTGCAGTTCGGCCCAGCCTAACCATGCCTCCATATTTTGACCATACCACTTGATATATGTAACATTCCATATCGCTTGGGAATATGATGTGATATGTGCTTAAATATCTTGTAAGCTCCTTAAGCTGTTGGAGGCCTTTTGGGTTGCAAAGTCCGAAAGCAAAATCGTGACAAACTGTGTGTCCAAAGTGGACAATATCCAACAGTGGGCCGGGGTATTGGGCTTTGCACACGCATGAGGGCCACCTCTTGAGACTTTGTGGGGGCCACCTTTCAAAGACGTGAATGGGGTCACTGTTTGAGACTGTGTGGGGGCCACCGCTTGAGGGTTTATGGGGACCGCAAAGTGTCACACATAGTGCAAAGTGTCACATGCGAGACCACGAAGTGTCACATGCAGGTCGGGATGTTACAAATGGTATCAGAGCCTAGCCCAATCAGAAGTGTGGGATGTCACCCTAAGGATATAAGCCCAATCAAGCGATGAATGTAACATCCCACATCGCTTAAGAATATGATGTGATATGTGTTTAATTATCTTGTGAGCTCCTTAAGCTATTGGATACCTTTTGGATTGCAAAACCCGAAAGCAAAACCGTGACGGACTTTGTATCCAAGGCGAACAATATCCAACAGTGGGTCGGGGTATTGGGCTTTGCACACGCATGGGGGTCACCTCTTGAGACTTTGTGGGGGCTACATCTCGAAGGTGCGCATGGGGGCCACCGTTTGAGACTGTGTGGGGGCCACTGCTTGAGGGTTTATGGGGACCACAAAGTGCCACACATAGTGTAAAGTGTCACATGTGAGACCACAAAGTGACACACATAAGTGCAAAGTGTCACATACGGGTCGGGATGTTACAATATACATATCCAAATTGTATAATTCAAGATGTTCTAGAAACTGAGAGAAATATTTACAACTTTCATGAAGACATGGGATCAAAATTATTAATATTTCAGTGTCAAAATTGACATGGGATCAAAATTATTAATATTTCAGTGTCAAAATTGGTAGCCAAAGTCGGTGCACATGATTATCCAAATTGTCAACAATTGCCTCCTTTATAATTTGACTGTACAACTTTTCCGTAACAAAAGAGCAGGTTACATTGGACTATGTAGCTTCGTCCTGGCTGACAACTGAATGCTGACTTTGATCACAAATACGATTATAATTACAATGAACTCTAACAAACTCTTGCCTATAATTAACTACATTTGAGTTCCATGCGTAGCTAAGGTTGCCCTCTATTAAATTCAATTGGAATTACACAATTTGGTGATTTGGCATTACATTGCATGCATGTGATTCTATTTTTTCTTTTCCAATTATTTTAACGCATGAGAGGTATGGATGACCCCCTTGACTCGATGCAAGGGGGGGCTGATTTACGAGCCTAGCTTTCTGGAAATAATATGCCTTAAATTATATTTTACTTGCAATACTGTCATATGTTACATTCATTCTATTTACGAATATGTAATTTTTAATTACTCTTTATTTACCATCCTACCACTATGTAAATTTTTCTCTCATCCTTTTATATTTTTGAAATGATAACGAAGAATATGTCCACATTCTTTCCACATCAGTATTGAAATATATTTTAAACGGGTTGACATATTCTTTTCTCCACATTAACAGTTCCTCGTATCTATCTCATCTCTCTTTTAACCTCTAAATAGTAAAGACTAAGGAAAATTTGGTTCCTAATTTAGGAAATATTTATTAATATTTCCATTCAAAAAGATGAAAGGAGATTGGAGCTGTAACTTATACAATATTATTCTCAATCTTATCTAATTACTTTGGTTAAATTTAGAGCTTAATTTGTACAATATTTTGATCTATGACTTTTTTAAATATATTATTATCTTATTTTAATCTTTCATTTATTATTCAATGTTGTTAGCCTGTGTGTTGTACATTGATTTTTTTTTTTGGTCGATTAATGGTTTACATTTTAGAAGGAGACAAATAAAATAAAATAAAATACTAATGAAAAATGGGACCTCGCATACAAATAGAATAACATTATGAAATACTAGTGGAAAGGGACAACATAAAATTTCCAAATCCTGTAGCAAACAATTTTTTCTCTCATGCAGGGAGTGTTCTTCGTTACCAGAGGCATGCACTCCCCAAATTAGTTTACGAGTTAGTCATAGAATAAATTGTATATATGCTAATTTGTTTGGCCCAAATTTTAATAGATATTAGGGAAAAGTTTAATTTTTTATTTCACTAGAGTAATAATTTTTTAAATAGTTGGAAAAAAATTTACTATATTATATTTGTGTTTTATGGTTATTTAGTACTTTGGTTTTTTTTTTCCTTTAATCTATTTTCTTCTACTTCTATTACAACTTTTTATTTGCCTTTACTATTTATTTTTGCATGGAATATTTATTTTAAGGGGAGGTTCGCTATGTTTCACACTCTATTAAGTGCAAATTTTAATTAATAAAATATTTTTGTATCATTGAGATCCCTTTAATAGAATCTTACATTCTAAACATTTTAATCTAGCTTGACAGGAAAAAGTTTTCTAGGTCCACTTCTAACTCAGTTTCATTTTTCTTTTGTTTGTTTTAATAAATCTTTTTATAGTTCGACGGAGGTTATTTTATGGAAAAGAAGATTATGTTGGGGATATCCCCATTCATGGACAAGGATGAGAATTGTCATCCCCAGTCTCACCTAGCTTTCTTGATCTACCCTACCTAGACTATATCTTTTATATTGTCTACACATACATATATAGACTTGCTAACTTAATAAAAGAATACAAAAAGGATGAATTTATTGAATTGTGTTGTGATTACTTTTGAAATTATGAGGTGAAATGAATAAAATCTAATATTATTTCTTAAATTTAATAGTGGAATGAATATAAACCCATCAAATACAAAATAATTGAATTGAATTATTTGTTATCTTCATGAAATTTTTTCTTTTCATATTTCTTTCCTTCAAAATGTACCCTTTGTCTTATGTGTCATATAGCTAATTTCAACTTACCAAACTTCAACGTAATTTTTAGAAATGATAAGATAAGATTAGAATATGATTTTGAAATTTACTTGGATTTAATAGTTTAGAATTACGACATCTTTCAAAAAATGTCTACTTTTGTTATTAAATTGCTTCACTTAAATCATGATATATACATGGTCAATATGCACTTCTTTCCTGCTTTTTTTGTTTTGTAGTGTGAAACATAAATATATGAAAAGAAAAAGATAGAAATATAGTATTTTGAGATGCTTTAGATTTGTAAAATCAATTACAGATCTCATACTTAGTTAAGATTTATTATCATTTGTAGTTAGAGGTGACATGGGTGGCCTGGCCTGACCTGGTATTGTAGCACCTGGCCTCCTACCAGGCTAGGCCGAGGCCAAGAGCTTGGGCCTGCAGGCCGGCCTATTATGCCTGGCCTTCTGTAGCCCACTATGCAAGAGAGTAATAATTTTTTTTAAATAACAAATAAGCCTCTAATTTTACATTTTATTAGGTTAATAATAGGGCAATCATCCGAAAATACCTTAAGGTGTGGAAAATTATTGCTCGCTCCTAGGTAACAGCTGTTACTATAGTGATACAGTAATGCTACAGTAACGTCTGTGTTAGTCCTTCGATTGTACCATAACTGTTCCCTAAGGTTTGACATTTTTAATCAAACACTTTCTCAATCTTCAAGAAATACATCACAAAAACCTCTAATTAACAAAAACCGTTTGCTAACCTGACGATAGAAGAAGGGTAAATTTGTCAATTAATTAAAACCAATAAAAAAATCAACACAGCCACCGTCCAAAAATTTAAACGCCATAGCCACCAACATCCCCCGTTGAAACCAGCCACACACCTACAGAACCACCACCACCCCAAAAAGCCCATCCGCCAACGAAGTCTTCTTCTCCTCCACTGGCTTCTCACTGATTGGCTGCTTCTCCGCTCGCTTCTCACTGAAGTCTTCTTCTCTTCCGCTGGCTTCTCGCAATGGTAGCTGTAGACGCATGACGAGCTGGTGGATGCCGGAAAGCCTAGTGACACAGTTGAGGTGAAACCACAATATATCATGTTCTATGATCTGAAGAAGGTTCCTGATTTTTTTCTTTTACCATCCGATTAGCTTCCTTCTGTTTCAAAACAGATGACTGGGATTTACAGGGCTATAAGCATTAGAGTTGGGCCAATGCAGAGAACTGTGAAATCATTATTTAAGGCATGCATTTTATCTTTCTTCGCAAGATGTTAGTCCCCTTAATATTATATATTCTAAATGTAAAGATTTCTTTCTTTTGATTGCGGACGTACATTGACTGTCTTCATATTAAAAAAACTGACAAGTCAAGTTTGCTGGTTGAGGATCATATGGAAGTCTCTTTCTTCCTGGGATGGTTCTTTTATTTTTGTTTTTTGCGAGAAGTCAGTCGACAAGAAGCCAGCAAATGAGAAGAAGACTTCGGTGAGAAGGTGAGAAGCCAACGGAGGTTAAGAAGACGACTTCGGTGGCAGAAGGGGCTTTTGGGGTGGTGGTGGGTTGTTCCATGGGTGCGTGGCTGGTTTAAATGGGGGACGCTGGTCGCTGTAGCGGTTGAATTGTTGGGTGGTGGCTGTGTTTTTTTTTTTTTTTTTTAATGAGTTTTAATTAATTTACTCATCTACCCTTCTATCTTTAGATTAACAAATCATTGCTTTCAATTAGTGGTGTTTGTGATGTATTTCTAAAAGTTTAAGGAAGTGTTTAATTAAAAATGTCTGATTTTTCAAACCTTAGAAGTAGTTTATGATGATTACCCGTTAATAAAATAATCTTTATTAATAATATAATAATATTTCTTTCAAATTATTTTCAGTGTTGTCTCTTAAATTATTGTCAATTTATTTTAGACTTCTATTAGTAATAAAATAAAGTATTTGGTTATATAACTATTATCAATTAATATCTCTTAAATTATTTTTAATTGTATTTTAAAATTTTTATTAATAATATAAAGTCTTTTTCAAATTATTTTTAAGTGTTGTCTTTTAGATTACTATAAATTTATGTAATTTTATACTAATAATAAAATAAAAATTTTGAATTATGTAAATAATAACAAAAATATGAATTAAAAAATCTAATATTATTTCTTAAATTTAATGGTGGAATAAATATAAACCCATCAAATACAAAATAATTGAATTGAATTATTTGTTATTTTCATGAAATTTTTTCTTCTAATATTTCTTTCCTTCAAAACGTACCCTTTGTCTCTTGTGTCCTATAGTTAATTTCAACTTACCAAACTTCAACGTAATTTTTAGAAATGATAAGGTAAAATTGGAATATGATTTTGAAATTTACTTGGATTTAATAGTTTTAGAATTATGACATCTTTCAAAAAATGTCTTTTATTACTAAATTGCTTCGCTTAAATCTTGATACATGGTCAATATGCACTTCTTTTCTAATTTTTTTTTTTGGTTTTTTAGTGTGAAATATAAATATATGAAAGGAAAAGTGTCTATAGAAATATAGTCTTTCGAGATGCTTTAGATTTGTAAAATCAATTACAGATTTCATACTCAAAGTTTAATCAAAAGATTTATTATCATTTTTTATAGTTGGCGGTGGCCTGTGTGGCCTGGCCTGACCTGCTAATGTAGCACTTGGCCTCCTAACAGGGTAGGCCGAGGCCGAGAGCTTAGGCCTGTAGGCTGGCCTGTTGAGCCTAGCCTGGCCTGACCTTCTGTAGCCAACTGATTAAGAAAATAATAGTTTTTTTCAAAAACAAATAAGCCTCGAATTTTACATTGCACTTGTATTAATAAAATAATAATTATTATTAATACGATAATCTTTCTTTTAAATTGTTGTCAATGTTGTCTCTTAAATTATTTTCAATTTATTTTAGACTTCTATTAATAATAAAATGAAGTATTTTGTCATAAAACTATTGTTAATTAATCTCTCTTAAATTATTTTTAAAAGTAGTTTAAAATTTTTATTAATAATATAAATTATTTTTTAGTGTTGTCTTTTAGATTACTATCAATTTATATAATTTTATACTAATAATAAAAGATTATGTAAATAATAACAAAAATATAAATTAAAAAATTAGGTGGCCTGGCCTGTTTACTGTGCAAGCCTGGCCTGGTCTGTAGGCCTGCAAAGCCCATAGAAACTTGGCCTAACCTGCCCAGCCCATACTTTTGCCATCTGTAGTTATAGTTAGTTAAAAATATTCAGTTAAATCCAAATATATTCACTTTTAAAAATAAAGAAGAAGAAGAAAGCTACCATTTAAGATGAACAAGAAATAGGTTGATGCATTTTAATTTAGACAATAAATGCAATCTGTAGAGTCCCTGAAATTGTTCGCGTGACTGGCCGCGCATGCATGTGTGTCTACTGTTCTTTTGCTTTCAAAGTCAATCAAGAAGGGAAAGTCTCCGCTGCAGCAGCTGAACGGATACGGTTGAAATAAATCTGCACCGCTTTCTACGCTAAATATGTTGCGACTCTTTTTTCAGGTCTTTTTTCAAAGTGTTAATTACAATTTACTGCTGAGGTTATAAAAAAAATAATAATAAATAAATATGATCATTCTATAGTATCAATAATTACAATTTATCCTTTCAAAACAGTCAAAAATGTTCAACTGAAATATAAAAAAAATTGTGAAAATTCTATATTACCTTCACTCACTTAAAAAAAAAGAATAATTTTAAATTTATAATAATTATGTAATCTAAACCCTGCGAAAAACCTATATAATAAAAATAGATATGAAAAACTGTAACTTTATTAGATTTTTTGCTATTACTATTCTATTAGACTACAAAGTACAGATTTTATATATAATATTATTAAAAAAATATAAATAAAATATTTATGGAAATTAATAAAAAAAAAAATTCAAAACTCCCACCTTTCCCTCTCCTCCCTTGTCTTCTTCTCTGCACCCCTACCTTCTTCTTCCATAAAATGGCAGATCTCAGAGGAGCGATTTCAAAAACATTAGACACAAAAGCCAATCGGGTCGCTGTAGAACTCTCTCTTTCTCT
This sequence comes from Boswellia sacra, assembly GCA_013180625.2. Taxonomy (NCBI): domain Eukaryota; kingdom Viridiplantae; phylum Streptophyta; class Magnoliopsida; order Sapindales; family Burseraceae; genus Boswellia; species Boswellia sacra. The sequence goes on from SNVD02007543.1 coordinate 152,302, forward strand.
TTCTGTGTGTTCTCTGTGTGTCTTATCGGTCGTGACGCAAAAAGCAGAATGCTTTTTGGCCATAGATCTCAGAGTTCTACACCTCAGTTCTCTCCCCTCTCTCTTTTCTGGCCGATTTCTAAAAGCCCATGGCTTCAAAATGTCTTCATATATATCTAGTCCGCCGTGATTCTCTCCGTTTTCGATCTTCTCACTGTTCATCCTCTCCAATTCTGCGACTCCAACGGTACTTCAGCTGCCAGCGCACCAACATTGGCCAGACTATCCAACTCTTTGGAGTTTGTATCTCGATTTCCTGTAGCGTTCGGCCTCTTACGCAGTGAAAAGTTAAGATCCAACTCGTCGGGGGCAGTGGTAGTAGTAGTCATCGTAATGGAGGCGGTGGCTCCACCTATAGTTTCAAGTGAGTCTGTAATGGCCACCCAAAATTGTAGTCTTTTTCTTTTTATTTTTGGGTGAAAAGCTGATGATTGATTAGATTGGGATGCTTTGGTGGCAGTGAGTTTGATTTTTCGTTGTTGGAATTAATGTTTTGATGTGTTGATCTTTTTGCTATTAATCTTGTGGGGAAAAATATGGATTTATTGAGCGGATATTGATCTTGGCATGCCTGAATGTGGTGTTAGAGAGAGCACCATTGGATCACTGTTGTAGTGATATTTTTGCAATTTGACGGAATCAATATTGGGGGCTTTACATGTTTGTTAGTGTAGGTTTACGATGGAAAGTTTCTGTGTTTATCGGTGGATTTTGAGGAACAGAAGAAGAAGCTGGAAAGTTTCTGAGTTTAGATTCATTTATTTATAATTTCATTGTATTTCATTATATTATTTTTGAATAGTTCAAATGAGGGTAAGTTGGGATTTCAATATTTTGTCTCTGCCAGTGGTATATTGCAAGTTTTGATATCACAGGGATGATCTATTTTTTCCAATAACCTCGAGGGGAAAATGTAATTACACCTATTTCAAATCTTGACAACCGGCAAGTTTGACCACGTTTGTTATTTTGTCAAATCTTGGACTGTAGGCAATGCAGTTCGACTCATAATAATCGGTTTAGGAAAGCAACAATTGGAGACAAATTGTAATGTGGCTCCTTAAATCCTTCCTGTTCATTCAGTTTCTCTTACTTTGAACTTTATTGATGAGTAGCACAGCTGCAGTTGACCCAACATACAGATTTCATTATTGCTCAAACACAGCAACTTTCACCAGTGACACCATCTATCAATCCAATCTCAACCGCCACCTATCTTATCTTACCTCCATTGCCACTCAAAGGAGTCGAAAGGTGGAATTCAAAATAAAATGAGCGAGCGTTACTACAATGCAACTGCAGGTAAACGAGGCTAAGAGGGTGTACGCCCACTTTCTTTGTCGTGGCAATGTCAATAACAGCACCTGCCAAGACTGTGTCAACTTCGCTGCCAGAGACGTCAATCAACGTTGTCCTGTAAGAAAACAAACCATAATATGGTACGACTAGTGCCTTCTACGTTACTCAAACGAGTCTTTCTTTTCGCTTGTGCACGAAGATCCCAAATTTATCTCATTTAGTCGTAAAATAGATGATACAATCAAAGTCACGACTTACAATCTCCCCTGGAGTTTGATGAACGACGCCGCATTGGAAGCTACATATGCTCCTACGAAGTTTGCAACAAAGAGTATACCTCAAACACTCTATGGCCTGGAACAGTGCCCACACTGCTTGTCAGGCAGTAACTGTATCGGTTGTTTTGTAGCAGCCATTTTAAAGTTGTCGGGTTGCTGTGAGGAAATTTGGGGAGGAATGATTTTGTTACCCAACTGTAGTATCCGGTTTGAAAATTTCCAGTTTTATAGTGAAGCCTCGAATGCACCTGCGCTTTTGTTTCCTTCATCTCTTGCTTATGTTTCAAGGTCTAAAGGTATAGTAGACTTTAATTTGCATTATTTGATTATTATAAATCTTTGATAATAATATTTCTAAGACCTTAATGTGCCCATAATATTAGGATTTAATTTTAGAGTTAGCTTCCTTGCTAGGGTCATTAGTGTTAAATTTGTACAAGCCGCCATCTTATATGACGTAATTACAATTTTGTTTTCAGTACTGTGAAAGTCTAATAGCTTATATTCTAAATATTCACTCACTGTAGATGGAATTAAGAATCATAGGCTAATTAATTACAGTTATGCTAGATAGACATTTAAATCTAATGTGGATAACTTTATGACTTCCTGTCATTAAGAAAATGGATGTAATTTAAAATTTAATTGGACTACCTAATTCCACTATGTCACTATCCCAATTACTTAAGAGAAATAAATAGGAAGACGAGAATTTGAGAAGTACTTTACGAGTTACTTTTCTCAATATATTTAACTTAAAACATTTGAGCCATTTAAAGGATACTAACCAACTATCCCAAAAGTTCAAAACGGGAATTTGGTAAAACTTTTTTTAGTTTTTATTTAATGCCTGCATGTAGAAGAGAATTGAGACCTGGGGTTTTAAGGTATTCCATAATCATGATTATCTCTATTTATTTGTCTACTTCGATTTTGGTTATGTTATTCTCGTGGTGCATAATCATCAAGTAATAATATAGAATGTGATTAAATAAACTGCTTTATTACAAAGAATGTTTTATTCTAGATGGAAGGATAGGACTGAAAATAAAACGGATTGCAATTGCCACAGCACTGTCAGGAGTTATAGCAATAATGGGGCTCTTTGCTTTTACTCTTTTACATATGCGGAGAAGAAAAATAGGTAATTACTACTGTAAGAATGGGTGTTTTATGACTTCACTTGAGTTACCTCTCTTTCCTTCATGCTTTCCTAGGCTAATAAATACATTATGCCTTGCCGAGAATAAAGCAAAAAGACGAGCTCTTCAATTACTCCGCCTGGGAGAAGGTAGAATTAATGGAGATGCCAATTCACATAAGTTTTTATGGAAGAATTAATTTGATTAAGTGAGAAAAATAAGCAGAAGCAAAGAGAAAATTTTCACAACTCAAAAGATTTTTGTATTTTCATTTCTCCTTATATAATGTGTTCTACAAAAATGATGAAAGAGAGACAAGAGAACTTTTAGGAGAATGACAGGTGTGTAAGGAGAATTCTCTAGAAAATTATATACAAGAAACAAACAAAAAATGCGAAAACTCTGGTAGGTGATTTGTAATACGATTGCTAGTGTCCAAGCTTCTCTAGGCTACTACACTAGGGTGCCTTGCTATCAGGCTTAATCATATCAAGCTCAATGAGTACTCTTTACATCCCCCCTCAAACTGGAGGGTGTGAGAATAATGCCTAGTTTCTCATGCAAATGTTGGAATCTGGAGAAGCTGAAGGGCTTGGTAAGACAATCGACTATTTGATCACACAATGAGACTTACCAGACTTCTAAATTCTTTTGTAGAGCCTTGTCTCCGATGAAATGAAGATCAACTTCAAGATGCTTGGTCTTGGCATGATAAATAGGATAACTAAATAGTAAGATAAAGGAAACTGAATCTCTTGAAGTAATGATTGAATCCATGTTATTTCTACTGTGACTTGTGCTAAGGCTCGATACTCGGATTCAATACTAGACCGTATTATGATTTGTTGTTTCCTTGATTGCCAAGAGACTAAAGAGTCTCCAAGAAAGACACGGTAACCACCAATTACCTCCTCCTGTCTTCAAGACTATATGCCTAATATGCATCTGCGTAGCTAACCAAAGGTAAACTACCAGTAGGTTTAATATGGAGCCCATAGTGCATTGTTTTCTTGAGATATCACATAACCCTTTTTACTCCCTGCCAATGAATCAAGAGTGGATTTTGCATAAACTAATTGAGTTTGTTAACTATGGAAGCAACATCATGTTTGGTCAAGGTTAAGTATTGAAGAGCTCTAATGGCACTTCTGTAAAGATATGCATTTGTAAAGACTTTTGAGTTTGAAGAGGAGGTGAATTTGCCTGTAGTTGCTAGTGCGATGCAAGGCCTCACAAACTCCAAATCAAATTTCTTCAACTGATCAAATATATATTTGGACTAAGTGAGACATAATCCATAGTAGGCTTTTCTGGCTTTAATTCCAAGAAAATAGTAAAGCTCACCTAGGACTTTAAAACTAAAGGTTTGATTTAATTCTTGGATGAATCTCTTCAATAACATGGAAATTGTTTCTTGTGACAAGAATATCATCAACATACACAAGCACAAGAATAATTTCTTGTTTGTTTCTAAAAAAGAACAGAGAGAAATATAATTTGGAGTTTATGAATCCCCAACGAAGAAGTGTTTGCCTTAGCTTCTCAAACCACGCTATTGGAGCCTGTTTGAGTCCGTATAGTGTTTGTTGAGTGTCCAAACATAACCAAGTCTTTGAGCATCTTATAGCCCTATGATTGAACCATATAAACATCCTTCTCTAGCTTTCCATTTAAGAAAGCATTATTAATATTTACTAGTCTAACTTCCCAATTCTTAGTCACAATAATAGCAAGGATGATTCTAATTGTTGAGGCTCTCACCACTGGACTAAATGTTTCATAGAAGTCAACCTTAGGAGTTTGATGAAATCCCTTAGCAACAAGTCTTGCTTTATGCCTGTTAATTATTCCATCCATATTCAATTTCAGTTTAAAAAACCACTTGTTGCCTACAAGATTGTATTCAGGTATTTTAGGAACTAAATCCCATGTTTGATTCTTCATCAAATCCCATGTTTGATTCTTCATCAAAGCATGATACTCCTCATCCTTAGCTTGTTTCCATTTAGGTGACTGAAGAGCTTCTTTCATATTTACTGGTTCAACAATATTTTTAGCTTTATGTTTAGCATCCAATTCAGCTATGAAAGTGAATATTTTTCTGTTTGAAAGCCACTACTTTGGACCTAGTAATCATAGGGTGATGAGGTTAGAATTCTGGTGAAATTTGTGAGGTTTTTTACGGCATCTCAATTGATGGAGGATCTGTTTCATGTGATCGTAAAGAAAAGGTAAAGATAATGGTGAAGTTTGTACAGGTAAATTTGATTCTAAGGTAGTCACATTAGGATAAAAGGCTAAACCTTGTGAAGCTACTGTATTGGGGTTGACCTTTGGTCTATATCAATATTAATTCCTGCATTTTTCGACTCAAAAAATGATGTTTTAGGACTGTAAGAATTTGAAGCAAAAGGAGAATTGAACCAAGATTGTGAAGTTGAACTTGATTGATAAGAAATGACATGATATGAATTGAGAAATCCTGATTTAAAGGGAAATTCTGTTTCATTAAAGACAACATGTCTAGACATTTATAATCTACTAGTGGAGTTTAGACATTTATGTCTTTTGTTATAGTCACTGTAGCCTAAAAAGACATATTTGGATCAATGAAATTGAAATTTTTGATTTTGTTATGACCTTAAACAAGGATAACATGGATAACCAAATGTTCTTAACAATTTGTAATCTTGTTTTCTATGAAATAAGATTTCTACAAGTGACTTTCCAGCCGGTGTAGGTGTGGGAAGGATATTAATAAGAAATATAGTAGTTTTAAAACCTTCCCACCAAAATTTCAATGGCATTCCAGCTTGCGCAAGTAAAATCAGACCCATTTTAATGATATGTCTATGTTTCCTCTTAGCCTTCCTACTTTTTTCATGAGTATATGGACATAGCTGTCAAAATCTTATTCCATGTTGTTTTAAGAATTCAGCAAAATGCCTATACTTTCCTCCCTAGTCAGTTTGAATGCATTTTATTTTCTTTTCCAATGTTTTCTCTATGAGATTTTTGAATTAAATGAAATCAGGTAATGCATCTGACTAGACTTTAAGAGGATAAATCTAGGTATAGTTACTATAATCATCAATGAAATGAATATAGCACCTAAAATTTGAACCAAAGGTGATAGGTGCAGGTCCCCATATATCTAAATGAATTAGTTTAAGTGGTTGAGTTGCTTTAGAGATAGAGTTCTTAAAGAGAAGTAGGTGTGATTTACCAAGCTGACATGCCACACAAAAATCAATATTTTCATTTATTGAAAGAGATTGAAAACAAACTCTAAGTCCTTGACAAAGAACTTTACTATAAGGATGTCTAAGCCTTGTATGCCAAGAATTCCTTTTTGCTTTTCTTGATTCCACACCAGAATTGAAACACCTATTTGACTAGACTTATTTAAAACATTGGGAATGACAAAAACTTTTTACAGACTCTAAAACTTTTGGCTGAATTCTTGACACAAAATTGAAGGACTTTGAAGATGAGTGATTCGATGACACACTTGGACTGTAATTAAACTGATATAGACCATCCTTAAGCTTCCCTTCCAGTAGTACTTCCCTAGTTACCTTGTTCTTCGCAAGACAAACACTGGAGTGAAATTCAATAAAAATTTTGCCATAACAAGTTAATTTTGAAATGCTCAACAAATTTTTGGTTATCTTAGGTATACACAGAATATTTTTAAGGACAATATCCGTTTTATAAGCAGGCAAGTTAGAATATCCAACATAAGAGCTGGAGAGTCGATTACCATTACAACTGTAAGAGTTTTCTCGCCATTGTACTCAACCTTCCTTGCAAGCATCCCTGGATTAGCTGCCACATGATTCATAGCACCACTATCTACATACCAAGCATCATCCATCACTGGTTCTAGTGTTGCAAAATAAGCCAAAGATTGACCACGATTATTTAAGTTTTGATGATTGTTGAAGTTAATGAAGTTGTGAGTCTGATTTCCTGTGTAGCTTAAGTCACCTCTAAAGAAACACGTAAGGGTAAAATGGCCATACTTGCTACAGATTCAACAAGTTGGTTTGCTATTTCTACCACCACCTTTACGCCTAGAGTGGCCACCTAATCCTCTTCCATTGCCTCAACCTGGTCCTCTATTGTTTCCTTGATTTGAGTTTGACCAGCTGAGAATTGCTTACTATCGTTTCCTCTCAGGTTGGTTGCTACAAAATTAGCTAAAGATTGGTTCAAGCTAAGATTGCTAAAAGAATTCAGTCTTTCCAGCCTTGTCTCAAAGCTTAGTAACATAGCATGCATGTCTTGCTAGGTAAGATTTTACTTGGCATTAATTTGCATAACATTTGGAGTATATTCAAATCTAATCCAATGGTAACAAGAGAAATTAATCCATTAACTTGAACAGGTTGTCTAGCAATAGTTAAGTTATGAGCAAACCTTTTCATGGTTAGGAGATACTTATCCGTGGTCATATTGTCCTTCCTGGTTATTTGAAGGCCTATTCTGAGATTGGAAATCTGAGATCTACTTTGAGTTCCACAATAAACTTCAAGTGCTTTCCGCAAGTATCTTGAAGACTTTTCACCAATCACTTGAGCGATAACATATTCTAAAAGTGAACTTAATAGTTATCTGATTAACAAGTTCTTAGTGGATACCCACTCTTCAAATTTAGGATTTAGTACTTGCTCTGCATTAGTTGTGCTATCTGAAGAAGATCTAATAGTAGTGAATTTATCTGGGAAAAATTTAGTTCCCTACACAAAACCCTCCAATCGATATCCTCTAAGAATAGGAACAACAAGAATACTCCAGAGAAAATAATTGTTCTTCTTTAGTCGTATTGGGGGAGAGTAATTGAAAGCATTTCCAAACGATGGAGTTGAAAACCTCCTGATCTTGAAGTGCCACCATTTGATGATGAAGATGAAGCTATGATTCTTGGAGTTGATGAAAAAGGTCCTCCAGATATGATAGCATTTGCCTTGAGAGGCTCTAATACCAAGTGAGAAAAATAAACAAAAGCAAAGAGAAAATTTTTATAGCTCAAAAGATTTCTATATTGTCATTTCTTGTTCTATAATGTGTTTACAAAAATGATGAACGAGAGACAAGAGAACAAATAGGAGAATGACAGGTGGAAGGAGAATTCTCCAGAAATTTATATACAAGAAACTGAACAAAAATGAGAAAACTCTAGTAGGTGATTTATAATACGATTGCTTCTGTCCAGGCTTCTCCAGGCTACTACATTGGAGTGCCCGCTATCGGGCTTAATAATATTAGGCTCAATGAGTATTCTCTACAGATTCTAAAAATCAGCTTTCTCTGTTCTCTTTAGCACTTACACTTGAGGCCACACAAAATTTTTTTGAAGAAAATAAGCTAGGACAAGGTGGGTTCGGTTCTGTGTACAACGTAAACCATACCGTGCTAGTTAGAAATTTGTTGAGACATGGAGTGCAATATAGCTAACAACTAATAAAATGAAATTGGTGTTGTAAAGACTAGTATAAAATCAATATTATTGTAGAAAACCCCAATATTAAGCCTTTTTTAGTAGATGAACAATCACACACAAACAAGAGAAAAAGTAAGTTGGTTTTCTTAATCATAATAGGACTTAATTTCTGATAGTAAGTCGTTAATTTCATGATCAGCACTTCACTATTCTTTTAAATTGGTAACAAGAAATCATTGCGTCTAGGATATATTAGTGGATAGTAAGGAAATTGCAGTAAAGAGGCTTTCAAGAATAGCTAGTCAAGGACTACAAGAGTTCAAGAATGAAGTTACTTTAATTGCCAAATTACAACATAAAAATCTAGTGAGACTTCTAGGATGCTGCTTTGAGGGAAATGAATTCCTCCTCATCTACGAGCACATGCCAACAAAAGCCTTGATGTCCACCTCTTCGGTTTAGGGATTGGAAAATCCGAGTGTAAGTGCGGGTTTGACATTTTCGCACTAGATGAAAAAACTTTTCCATGATCCCCACAAAATCCCCGGATTTTTCTTGGGTTTTCCAGGTGGGCGTAATTGCGGGTTTTGGAATGCAACACCGGTACTGGGGGAAAATCCCCGGATTATCCCCGCTTTTATTTTTTTTAACTTTTCAAGCCTTAAAATTGGATAAATAATATAATGTTGCCAAATATCTCTTGAGTGCGCGGTTGGCAGCAGTGGCGAAGCGTGCTTATGTTGCGTGTTGTGACCGAGATTCGAGTCGCAACTTTGTTGGAGATGTTAGTTTTAATTAAATATACAAATGAATTCATTAATTAAAATTGTTTGTAATCATTAAAGCAAAAACCAGCTCATGTGTTTTGAGTCTTGCATATGGCTTATTTTTCCTTATAGAAGGGCTGGGTTGTCTGGGTGCAGGTCTAGGACCTGGTTTCCTCAACAATATATTGTCCTCGCATCACACCCAGGCCCATGTGTACTTAGTAGGCCCCACCCCCGGGCCTAATCACCGAAAATCTGGGGTTTTCCCTGGTAGGGCCTTGCGGGTAAAATACGGGTACCCGGCCCAACAGGGGAAAATTGCCATCTCTACTTCGGTTAGCCACTCGAGCCTTGTTGATCTAGTTAATGTAGAGGTGAAAATTAAGTAAGGTTGGAATAAGGCAGATAATATAAGCAATGCTATATATATGCATCATTTATTTCATTTATTAGCTCTTTCTTTACGAACACAAGTTTGGCTTAATGCAAGCTGGACAGTACCCTACATATATATAGTATGTATTATATGAGAAGCAGCTTGAAGTCTTATAAAAATTCAATTATTTTACTACTCACAAAAAACTCAAATCAATTTTGTGACAAGGTAGCTTGTCCTTTAAATTAGTGTTGGTTATCACTATTGTTAGAAAGAAAAATCATATTTAAGGTCATGAAATAATTCCTTGTTAGAATGTTTAAGAATCATATCAAAAGAAACTACATATTAACATCTGTTTTCTTTTCTAAACTATTTATTTGTCTTGTTCCCAATAGACGATTAATTTTTTCTTCATTGGAATTAGTTAATGCATTAAATTTATGATATATAATTTAAGAAAGATGGGATGATATAAAGTTTAGAGGAGAGTAAAAAATATAGCAATAATGATCAACATTTATTATGTTAGTTCCAAGGTAACAACCTAGGTCAGTTAATCTATTGCATTGACCATATATCTTTAATCTTGGAGGAAATTTGGTGTAAAAAATAGTGTAATTTTTTTTTTTGCCGGAAAAGAAAAGTAAAAATAGTTGATGAAGTAGTGAGAGATGAGAAGGACCAAAGAGTGAGGAAAGAGAAAAGTAGAAAGAGAAATATATAGATTAATGAAGGAAAGAGGACATAGAAGAAAGAGTGAGAGAAGAGATAATTTATAATATATCAAAGTAATATTAATCTTCTCCCTTCCTTGTTTTTCAAGCTGAAGGTTATAAATTAATGTAACAATAACAAAGGTTTACTGAACTGTGGCCAGCCAAAAAGATAGAAAAGATTACGAATCAATTAAATTATATAATGTTGACTTTATAGTAGATCCAAACAGGGGTGTACCACTTGATTGGAAGAGGCGCATGAGCATTATTAATGGAATTACACGAGGTCTTTTGTATTTGCATGAAGATTCTCAACTCAATAATACATCGACATCTCAAAACTATTAATATTTTTTTAGACCATGAAATGAATGCAAAAATATCAGATTTTGGAATGGCGAGAATATTTGGTGAGACACAAATTGAAGCTATTATCGAAAGAATTTCTGGAACATTGTAAATATTACATGTGATTTTCCTATTTGGCCTCCTGATGCTTTCTTTTTGAAAATACTTGGAATTTGAAATTTGTTTTCTTTACCTTGGACCTTGGTACCTCATATCTCTCTCTCTCTCTCTCTCTCTCTCTCTCTCTCTCTTTTTGGTTATGAAGCTTGATTTTTTTTTTCTCTCTTGCATTGATACAATTAATAAAGTCTGTCTACCAAACATGTGAGAATAATGTGATAAATTTGTTGTCATTCTGCTAGCTTGAGAGGTCAAGCTAGTTATATATATATATATATATATATATATTAAATTATATATGTTGTACCTTTACACAAATATTATCTCTTTTGGTTTTATCTTTTGCTAAATAAGAAATTTTTCCATATTTTCATTAATTTAACACATGCAGGTTACTCTTTTAGCATTTTATCTTCTTTTTCTTTTTCTTTTTTTAATTCAAATAGTGGATACATGGCCCTAGAATATGCAATGCATGGAATATTTTCCTTCAAATCAGATGCCTTTAGTTTTGGAATTCTTTAGCTCGAGATTATAAGTGGAAGAAAAAAAATACTGGATTTTATCATTCTGAGCATGGTTTGAACCTTCTCACTTATTTACGTGACTAACTACTATCTGTAACTTTGTAGAATTATTTTTAATGATTACTGCACCAATAATCTTAGTTTTTGTGTATACCATTTCAAACATGGAGACTATGGCGCAAAGGACATGCATTGGAGATGATGGACCTAGTACTCGTGCAATCATTTGATCAAGCTGAACTATTGAAATGTGTTCATATTAGATTATTGTGCGTTCAAAAAAATCCAGTAGACAGACCTACTATTACACCCTTGATTTTCGTACATGGCTGGCATAGCATGCCTTGCGCTATGCCATGGCTTGGAGGGGGCTGCAAGGGTGCATGCCCACGATGAGCACACGGGTGAGTGCTTAAACAAGGTGCGGAGACGTTGCGTGGCGTGATAGAGGCATTGATACGCGAGGGGAAGCGTAAGGCAATGTGAATGCTAACACAGGGGGATGTGTAGCGCAGCGAAACAATACGCACGCATGGGTAGCGAGCGTAGTGTGACACGCACATAGGAATGGGCGTGGCACAATGGGATAACATGCATGTACGGGTTACGGGCATGATGTATGGCGCACGCATGGAGATGGGTGTGGCACAACAGGTTAACATGCACGCACGGGTTGTGAGCATGATGTGTGGAGCACACATGGGGTTGGGCGTGACACAACGATGCAACGCGTACGTTGGGGTCAACGTAGTGCAATGGCACTAGCACATGCACGCATGCGGGTCGGGACGCTTGCGAGGTAGCGAGCACGTGCACGGGTAGCGCGCAACAAAGCAGCGACATGGCGCGCAGCGGCGGTTCATGGTGCAAATGGGCGTCTTAGTGGGCATCAGTCATGGCACATGTCCAAGAGGATTATGGTTCCTAAAATTAAGGAAGTAGTGGGATGGAAGTTATTTCCTAAGGTGTAGGAAATGTAACTTCCCCACTAACTTAGTGGTTGAGAGGACTCAACCATGTCCTTGAGAATAGGAATGGTAGTGGGTGGTTATTTGGGAAGTTAATTCCCATATCCCATGCCATGATCCCACTCATGGGTAGTTATGCTCATGAGGGAAGTGGGAAGTTACTTGGAGGTAGCTATTTCCATGCCATGATCTACGATCATGGGTGGTTATGCCATGAGAGAAAGTAGGAAGTTATGGGTGGATAACTTCCATGATCTCCACTCATGGAGAGTGGAGGAGGTATGTGGCAACGTAGGAGCGCGCCACCTAAGCCTAGTAGTTGGGGATGTCAACTACATGGACCACGTGGCGTTTAGCCCATGGAAATAGGACCTAGCAACCAGGGTTGTTGGTTGGCTCTTTTCCTAATATTGTACCAAGATGGTGGGCTGGAGGAACACAACACACTACACACAAGACATAAGACATAAGAGGAGAGACACCAACGAGTCAAGCAAGAGAATGGTTATTCGAGAGGGATAAACACTTAGCGAACGGAGTAGTTAGTGTGAGTGTTTCCAGCACACATCTTGGGGCGGATTGTATTCTTTTCTTTGAGGCAATAAAAGAAAAAGTTGGAAGTCGATGCTTCCGTAAATCCTTTGTGTGCCTTCTTGAAAAAATTGTGAGTTGAGTTACGCATATCTACGCATACCTACGGTGAGAACCTCCAAAGCGGTTTATCGAGTAGCTGGCTAAGTAGGGGCTTAGCGCTATCGTAGGGTAATCCGCATACCAGAAAAAAAAGTCCTGTGACACCTACCATGTCATTTGTGGTCGTAATGTTGACAAAATGATACCTTAATGCTTCTTAGTCTAGCGCAACCTAGATCTTTTGTTAGCCAAGTTGGTGTAAGGCCAACTCAGCTCTTATTCGAGAACAACAATACCGTTTGTTCTTTGAATAATGAGGTAATCTTTAAAATATGTCCCCACAGTTTACAAGTGAGTAATGATACTTTTTCAAAAATTTATTTCAATTTATTTCTATTTAATTAATAATATAAAATTTTATCTCAAATTTTATATTATAAATGATGTATAATTAATTAATGATTAACAAGTGCATGAGTTAAAGATATAATGAACGATGTGATAGTTTTAAATTCATGTCAAGTCATTTGGGATTCATACTTTTGGGAAGAATTCTGAGTCGTCTATCACTACTCTCTACAATTTTATGGTTTATTTCTTATGTCATTATTTTCGTTATCAAAAGATGTATAGACAAGTATACGATTTATTATTTGTTTTCTGGAAGTATTTAATGAGATCATTTTTATTTATCATCTATGGTTTGATCATCGTTGATTTCCTTTATTCATACCAAACAGACTAGTTAACAAGGACCATCTATGATCTCCCCCTCTTGTATAATGAGATAATCCTAAAATGTACTTCAATGACTAGTATCTGAATTAATACTAAAAATAAGTCATAAGTAACTTTTCTTTACATATGCATCTACATATACTTGATAGGTAATAAAAAATGCTAATTTCTATTGAAAATGTTGTAGCAATAAAATTCTATTCGTTTGAAAATTTTTAGTGGTTAAAAATATATTAATTTAATAAATTTTAAAACTTGTAAAATATATTTATTAATAACTAATCATTAATAATAAGATCTAATTTCAAACAATTTAAAAAATTTAAATCATATATTAATTATTATTTTAATAAATACAAAAACCATTCATGCTCTTGGCTCCACAACCATCTTTTCCACTCCTTAGGTATCTTATGGAAATGGCTTGGGTACAATTGCTGTAGCCATACAGTAATTGTTTATTTTGTATAAAAATTGTAAACTGATGTATAAATGTCATCAATGAATAAACAAAAGTTGTAAGTAAAAAACTCGTCAATGAAAATTATATAACAGTTGTGTTACGATTTTTATTTACTTATTTACGTCTTTTTTACATTCGTTTACAACTTTTATACAAAATGAATAGCTGTTATATAGGTACAACAGTTGTAATGTGGGAGGACTCGTATCTTATCCCAATAGGTTGGTTAGTGATTTTTCTTCATTAGGATTTATTATTTTTTGTTTTAATCAGATAAAACTACGATGTATAATAGATATTTAAACATTTGTAGCCATTTTTTTATTAGAATTTAGGATAGATAATTTATCAGTCTCCTTAGGAATAATTTATGTTACTCAATAGTTTAGGTTACGGGTATTGATTTTCTCACTTATGTTTTTTTAAAATTTATTTATATATTTCAAATTTATTGGATATAAATAACAGGCATGATAAAAGCTCTGTCCATTTTATAACTTTTTAAAATACCATATACTAATTAAAGGTTTTAAATATTTAAACAAATTAAATAGTTAATTACCAGAGATATCAATTTTAATTACAATCCATGCCAATATGATAATTTTTTTTTCCTTTTTCAAATTCTAATTCTATTTTAGCTTTTTTCAACATGCCATCTAAATCAATCACGTTTTATATAAAGAGTAAACTTTTATAATCTGCACATAAAAGTTGTTGAAATATAGAATACATAAAAACAGTGCAAAGATCTTGTAATATGTCATTTGTCATATAGTTGATATCATAGTACCAAACTCTGATGTGATTTCGTGATTGATGGTTTGATGAGGAATGAGATTCCTCGAATTAAAAAAAAGGAGGAAATATAAACAAAGGAAATCAGAGAAATAATAGAAGATATTCGAGAAGAAATAAAGTGAAATTGAGGAAGAAAAAAATCTTTTTACTAAAAGACTAAAAATTCATGTTCAACAACCTTACAAATAAAATAACTAATGATACATATTTATAGTACCAACAAACATAACTTAACTATGAAATAGAATCTATTAGGAAATAAATCTAATCCAGACTAAACTAGAAAGTACAAAATAACTCTTAAACAAAATTATAAACTAATTATTTAGAAATAACTCAAATTAAGATTACTTCCACTCTAGGAAGTCAAAATCCGTAATAATAGTCAAAATCCTTAATTTATTAAAATTCCTAAAATCAAAACTGAAATCTCTAATTTTATTCCTACTTGTATTCTAATAGGTCTTACATCAATTTTTTTCCGCTTGAAAGAACTATACTCTTGGCAAGTTATCAAAGAGGAAGCCGCCAATACACAAGGAAATGCCCCATCTTCTCTTGGACAAGCATAGAAAAGTGACCAACTCAAATCTTCTCTTGGTAGTTGAATGGTATAGGTATACATGACTGAAATTTGGATGATGTGTCAATATCCTCTAAGAAAGCAACGATATTCATCACGAAAGACTTCACCAAGGATGTTAATCCAATGATAAAATTACATGAACCCAAATATGAATCACAACCTATAAAATCAATTTCTTGAATCGTCTCATGAGAATTTTTTTTCATATATAGATTCAACTTTGCATGTAGGCTCCACATCATCATTAGACTTCATCTCGCCCTTGATTTTAATATCACCTTTACATTTGGATTCATGGCAATCTTTACTAGAATCATTATAGTCATCCTCATGGTTCTTAAGAATTGCACCTAAAATCCCTTTTTCATCGTGACTTTTATGTTAGGTAGATAACTCTATTATAAGGTCTTGATTTGTGAGAGAGAAGACTTGTCAGACTTTTATGGCCTGTAGTAGTTCTATCTTCCTAGCATCTGTCCTAGCATTCATAATTTTTTCCAAGGTATCATTCTAGTGTTTATCCTATTTTCTAAAGTTTGCATCCTGGCAATTACTTGTTGGTGTGTTATTGATTGAGGTGGTTCAGGTTCTTAGACTAATGATGAATTTTGGTAAAGGTAATTGACCATATTTAGGGACTAAACTGACAAGACTCAAGAATATAGTAGACTGAAGGCGCTATATAATGAAACTTTGAATAATGTTTTGACACCTTTACATTGAAAATTTGAACTTGGCGCTGAGGGACAGATTGTAGATGGTGACAAGGAGATTCTGATGGTGGCAGTAGTGAACAGTAACTCTGGCATGAACAATAACTCTGCGTGAACAGTGATTTCAACATGAACCGTGATAGTGGTTGAAATTTTTTATTTTTTATTTTTTCACAAAAATTGATGGATGGGAGATAAAATTAAGGTAAAGTTAACTAATGGTGGTCGGAAATTGAGAGTTTATCGGTTGAACAAAAAATAAAAGAAGGGGTTAACCATGCTCTGATACCAAATAATCATGAGGAGTGAGATTTTTTTAATTAAAAGAAAGGGAGGGAGATATAGACAGAGAAAATGAGAGAAATGATAGACGAAATTTGGGGAGAAATTGAGGGAGAAAATAATATTTTTACTAAAAGATCAAAAATCCATATTCAACAACTTTAGAAATAAAATATCTATTGACACGTATTTATAATACCAATAAACATAACTTGACTAGGAAATAGAATCTATTAGAAAATAAATTTAATCTCAATTAAACTAGAAAATACCAAAAATAACTCCTAATAAAATAGCAAACTAATTATTAGGAAAATAACTCAAATTAAGGTTATTTCCAATTTAGAAAGTTAAAATCCATAATTTATTAAAATCATTAAAATAAAAATTGAAATCCCTAATTTTATTCCTAATTGTATTCTAATGGGTCCTACATGATGGTTATAGAAAATAAATTAATGGAGAGAGAATAAATATGTATTTAAATTATTCATCAATATAAAAATTTATGTGTTAATAGATCCTCAAAAGCTAAGACAAAATTAGATGAGTTAAGTGTTATGCTGAATAAACTAGATTATTAGCTCAGTAACTCATTATGAAGGAGAATAAAAGTCTTTTAGCTCTTTTCACAAAAAAGCAACCCGCTTGATAAAATATAAGTTATTCAACATAAAATGAGGATAACAAGCCTATTATTAAGAAAGCTTATTATCAAAACAAGATGAAATCAACAACTTTCAAACAGGCGAGGTAAGTTTGTTATATTATTAAATCAAAGGAGATAACTTTATTATCTTTTTATTCAATCAAAATCCGATACAACTTCGAGGAGAGGATCAAGGTTAGGACACTCAGCTATAAATAGCTTGCATATCTCATAAGCCAAGTACGACAAAAAAAAAAAAAAAACTCAGCTACTAATCTTCTCTACTAAGTCATTAGAATTCTGACTTGAGTGGTTCGCCAACGCTCCCTTCACCTTCATTGTTTGTTTTTACATTCATTTTCTTTTTTGATAAAATTATCTGTAACAATTCTCTAAAATCCTTCCACGTGTAATTCATCTAGTTGACAAAAAATCAACGTGGTATAGAGGATCCTAGTTCTTTTTAGAAATGATAAGATAAAGATTGAAATCTAATTTTGAAATTTATTAGAATTTAATGATTTTAGAATTCTGACATCTCTCAAAAAAATTCTTTCGTTATCTTCATACTTTTATAAAATCAAATATTTAAATTATAAATTG
The DNA here is from genome assembly GCA_013180625.2 of Boswellia sacra. Lineage (NCBI taxonomy): Eukaryota > Viridiplantae > Streptophyta > Magnoliopsida > Sapindales > Burseraceae > Boswellia > Boswellia sacra. The sequence continues at coordinate 169,799 of SNVD02007543.1, forward strand.
CTCGTCTTAAATTATGTTATATGGATAATATGTAGTATGCAGTTTTCTCTTTGGTTTTGTAGTGTGAAATTTAAATTTATGAAAATAAAAGTATCCAATAATTATATTATAATATGTAGAAATATAGGTTTTTTAGATGCTTTTGATTTATAATAAAATCAAAGAGACCTCATACCTAAGTCATGATTAAAATATGTATCTATCATTTGTTGTTACTTAAATTTCAATTGAATTCAAATATACACCCCTTTAGTTAAAAAAAAAAAGGTTGAATAAGAAAGGCCACTAATTAAGATGAACGAGAAATAGGCTGATGCATTTTAATGTAGATATTAAATGCAATCTGTAGATTCCAATATAAAGAAGCCCATGAAATTGTTCCAAGTGGGTGGCTGCCTATGCATATATGTCTGCAGTTCTTTCGCTTTCAAAGTCAATAAAAAACAGATGTTATTAATTTCTTCATAAATGAATCACCAGGCCCTTCTTCCATCATCATTTCAATGTAAAACACTTTTGCCAAAGTTATTGGAATTTGTCGCTTTTCCTTCATAATCCATAAAAAGAGGAAGACATTAATACTAATCTTCAGCTTCATACTCAATTTTCTCATGCAAATTTTCCTATATAATCTAATATTACATTTATGTTTTATTATCAAATTGTTTATTTTTAATTATCTATGTTATAACTTGTGAATCATCAACTTGTAAGTGAAACTTAGATGTAGAATATTATTTATAATTTTTTCTTTCTATAGTAGAACATTGAAACACGTTATTATGTACGATAAATATTTAGAGTCATCTGATCAAATTTTAATAATAGATAAATAATTAATATTTTAATAATATGCTCTTATCAAAATATCGTTCTAGTTACGTTGAAAGGTTAACAATGGATAATTTATGAGCCAATTGATGTTCATAACAGCTAAATTGAAATATTTTACCTGCAAATTTCTCCTACATTTATTTGAAGAAATGGAGAAGAGAAAGTAGGAAGTTTTATCATCATCAAATTTATGGTTACAATAATAAAATAATAAGTTACATCATCCTCACTCATCAAGAAAAAATGTCACATTATAATCGAATGCTAAAATTTATGGTTTTTTTTAATGTTGAATATAATTCTTGTAATATGTGATATTATTGCTGTAAATATTACAAATTATAGTTTTTACTCTAATGTTATAAAATGTGACGCATTTTTAATTATAAATATGATGTTGCATGCTACAATTCACAATAAAACTACACTGTAGTGACAAGTTCCTCTACCAGATACTTAAAATGTTAAAATTTACATTAACTGAAATTATGATGTTAATTTATCAAAGATTTAAATTTTCTTCAATGCCTTAACGATAGACAAGGATTGGAATATTTCAACTTTAAATGATATAATGTTTTTGTAACATCCCACATCGCTTGAGAATATGATATGATATGTGCTTAAATATCCTGTGAGCTCTTTAAACTATTAGAGGTCTTTTGGTTGCAAAGCCCGAAAGCAAAACCGTGACGGACTATGTGTCTAAAGCGGACAATATCCAACAGTAGGCCGGGGTGTTGGGCTTTGCTCATACGTGGGGGCCACCTCTCGACGACGCACATGGGAACCACCGCTTGAGACTATGTGAGGGTCACCTCTTAAGGGTTTATGGGAATTGTAGAGTACCACACACAAGTGCAAAGTGTCACATATGGGATCAGGATGTTACAAATGGTATCAAAGCCTAGCTCAACTATGGTATCAAAGCCTAGCTCAACTATGGTATCAAAGCCTAGCTCAATTGGAAGCGTGGGATGTCATACTAGGGATGTAAGCTCAATCAAGTGAGGACGCTTGATTCCCAAGCGGAGGTGAATGTAACATCCTACATCGCTTGGGAATATGATATGATATATGCTTGAATATCTTATGAGCTTCTTAAGTTATTGGAGGCCTTTTGGGTTGCAAAGCCCAAACGCAAAACTATGACGGACTGTATGTCCAAAGCGGATAATATCCAACAGTGGGCCAAGGGGTTAGGCTTCGCGCATGCATGGGGACCACCTCTTGAGACTTTGTGGGGGCCACCTATTCAGGGTTTATGGGAACCACAAAGTGCCACATACAAGTGCAAAGTGCCAAATGCGGGCAGAGATGTTGCAGTTTTGGAATGGATATTTTGGTACAAATTTTTTGACACAAAACTAGACACAAATTTTTTTGTCATTGATTCATAAAATCTAATAGTTTGAATGATTGATGAGTTGATAGTATTAAATATAATTTCTTAACTTTTAATATCAACTATTGAATTTGATGATATCAAAGACCACAAATTTGTATCAATAAATTATGTAAACAGATCCCTATCCATAATTTTCGCTATACTTTTACTCAGTCAAATATTAACTACTACAGTAACATTTTTAACTTTTGGTAGGGCAGATCACAGAGAGTACTATTTCATTTATATTACTAGCAAGTTTGGTTTACTTTCTAATAAAAGTTTGCACTAAGTGAACAATACAATTTTTTGTGGTTTGGTACATCTAACACATTATATTTTCTGGAATTAGTTATATGTAATTTAACATAGAAAGAATATATTTTCTTGAATTAATGAAAACTATTGTGATTCGTTTATTTGGATATAAAACAATTAATCATAGAGTAGTCTTAAACACGTGTCTCGTTAAAACCCTAGTATATGTATATTTGCATTATATATAAAAATCAATAAACCACTTCAAAAATTATGTTTTTCTTTGCAAAACCTATTGAGTTCAATGAAATAATAAATTTATCATAATTTTAAAGCTGGTTTAATGGCTATTATAATTTGAACAAAATCTTTGAGGTCTTAATATATGTCCTTAAGTATACATTAAGACTACTCATTATACAATGAAGGATAGTTTTAAGAGTACCATAAAACTTGGCTTTTTCATAGTAAAAATTATTATATTCATTGTTACATTTTTCATTACAAAATGTCATAGGACATGATAAAATAATTAATTGGGCAAAAATGCCCTTGTTTTAGGGGATCTTTGAAAAATAACCGCTCCCTAAAAATTTGTATGTCATGACTCTGTCTAACATCTGACAGTGTTTGACTATATTTAATAATATTCGACACTCGATAAATAATATCTAACAGTGTCCGACACTCGATAGATGGTCATAGCATATAAATTTTAAGGGACAGGATCATTTTTATAATCCATAGTTAAAATTGGGATATTTTTGCAAATCTTCCTAATTAATTTAATGCAAATCATGTTGAAGTGATTTAATGATTATTATAATAAGAGTTTACTATTTTTGAGTTCTTAAAATTTGTTTATATTAAGATAAGCCATAAATCATTATGGTATGGTATATTATGTTTTTATGTTAAGCACTGATCCTTTCAGTTGAAGAGTTGGGGAAATTTTAATTCAAATATTCCCGAGTGTTGTTTGACTGCTGTTACTCGTTAAACCTTCCAAAATAATATACGTATATTATTGGTTACTAGCCATTACAGTAACCAATAACGTACCTCTATTTTTCACTGGAAATGACTACTCATAGAAAATGCATAATACATAATCAAACACTAGCCTTAAATCGAGCTTCAATGGAAGTTCCTTGTCCTATAGGGAAGTGCATATATGGCCAATAAATTGATCGATGGGACTCTTATCTCACCGGCGGCTAATTAATTAATACACTTTAGCATCCAATTTAATCACGATTTTTTTTTTATTTACAATGTCACCAAACTAGCTAAGCAACAATTGTAGGATATCTAACTGAAGTGATTGTATGAAAATGGATCAATTAAATTGATAGATACTTAGTTATCAGTCTACACCTTTGAACATACAAGTGGAAAAAAAAATCTTTAATGCGAAGAATGTATCTAATTTAACTGTACATAATTTTAATTAGAGTGTATGTATACATGGTCAAAATTATAAAAATATAGAAATGACATGCTATGCGTACAGTTTTATCCACATTTTTCATATATTATATAATAATTAGAGGTAGAAAATAATTTATATTTCTGCATAGTGAAATAAACTAAAATGGTAAAGTTGACCTTACGTACGTTAATTAAGCCTTTGTCAGGAAGTAGTTGTTGGAGATGACCAACAATATCCAAAGCTTCTCTCTATAAATTAACACTAAAACCATCTATCAACCTCACCGCTAGCTTTAATTATTTAATTTCTCAAAAGAATGGCTACAAAAACAAATACAAAACTTCTTCTTCTGGGCTTCCCTCTGCTCTTTGCTTTTCTCTTGCCATGCAATGGCCGTTGTGGCAGGTTCAAGGACAACAATAGTGGCCGAGCTAAGAGAATCAAAGGCATGTTTGTTTTCGGAAGCTCTCTGGTTGACAATGGCAACAACAACTTCCTCCCGAAAACATTGTCCAAAGGAAACTACTCCCCATATGGAATAGACTTCCCATATGGACCTTCTGGCAGATTCACAAATGGGAAGAATGTGATCGATGTCCTTGGTGAAAAGCTTAGGCTTCCGTTGATTCCAGTCTTTTCAGACCCTTCAACTAATGGAAGCAAGATTGTTCATGGCGTCAACTATGCGTCTGGCGGCTCGGGAATACTTGATGACACTGGCTCAATTGTGGTAAGGAAAACTATTCATTTTTCATAATTGGATTATTGTCAATGAATGATCAATCATTAAATATTGGAAGCATTAGTCGTTGTTATACTAAAGATACTATACTAGCAATGTAACCTGCTTGTTGTAGCTTGAGAGAATTGCTAGAGTATTACTATTATGGGACTCTTGATTGTCATGGTCCCGGAGCCAACACTGTACTTTTCCTCATTACTTTTCATCATTTAATGTCACCATTAATGCATCAACAGTTATCATCACCATCATAACACAATGATGACATCAATTTTATATTGAATATTTGAATCAAAGATTTTTTGCACGTATCCACCCAATCTTGCCCGGTCCGGCTAAACAATAAACAATCAGAACTTCATGGGTTTACTTGACGTGGTTGGGTGCCATAGACAATAGATTTATACCCAATTACTTTACATAAACCTTTAACTTTTTCCTATGTTAAATTACGAGTCCTTGTATTAACTATGTTAAGGTAGCTAATTGTGCTACAAATTACAGTAAATATATAATGTCATGTTAACATAGGATCCCACATGAATAAAACATACATATAAACAAATAGTTATTTCTAGAAAATTAGAACCAACAAATTTTTTTTTCCTTCCATATTCTATTTTTAATTATTGAATTGCTTGTTTAACATGCCATCTAAATTAGTCAATCAGGTTTCTACATGAAGATACATAAATGTTGTTGAAATATAGAAATCGAAGACAAATTGTGCCAATGATCTTATAATTTTCAAACTGGATTAATTAGCAGCTTCATTATCCTCAATATGCTAATAAGTGGAAATATTCTTCATCAATAGTTCTTTAATCATTTGATTGGATCATCTTGTCAAAAAGATTGGACAAGCTACGAGATCAGATGTCATGAAACTTGATTTTGTGCGAGACTCTTGCTCCTAACTTTTTTTACTGCATTTTACAGGTTCAGGTAACCCCTCTAAATCAACAAATAAGGAACTTTGAGAGTGTGACCTTACCAGAATTAAAAGCTCAACTGGGTTCCACCAGTCGGGACTCATTGCCCAACTACTTGTTTGTAGTGGGAACCGGAGGCAACGATTACTCATTCAACTACTTCCTCAGGAGCAACACAAATATTAGTCTTGAGGCATTCACTGACAATCTTATCAGCTCACTCTCTCAGCAACTCGAGGTAAATTCTTTATTCAGAGTCCACACATGTGTTGGCCCCTAGTGTATTTAGGGGTATTATTATTTACACCCCCTAAGGTTGAACTAAAATTAATGTTCCACCAAATATTTCAGAAACCATCAATATTTCCCTGTCATCAACTATATCAAACAATAAATAGACTCATCTCCATTTGTCAAATTCCATTATGTTTTGTTTAATTGTAGTGTACACTCTTCCTACATTGCATTAATTATGCAAGCTAGAGTTGATCTCAATCTTCCAAAGTGCTCGGATCCATTAGTTGTCTGGAATATAATTGTGATGTTAATTCTATAAATATATATAAAGCCAAGATATTTAATTTTGAGAGTTTTAGAAAAGAGGGGAATTCAGTTTTTTTTAAATATATGTGAACCTCAAGTAACATTTTGATGTATTAGACGCAATCTGTTTTAATCAAAAAAATTTTTTAAACACTTCCTAACCTCAGAATTAAATCTTCAATAGTTCGCATTAAATAAACTTATCAACATTAGATTTGTAGATTTGCCTAATTTAATGGTATCAAAACTAAGATAACAGAATTCCTGTGTTGATATTATGTATACTGCAGAAGTTGTACAGTTTAGGAGGACGTAAGTTTGTGTTAATATCAGTATACCCACTTGGGTGCTACCCCTACATTAGGGCATCGCAGCAAGAAGATAAGGACGGCTGCATAGAACGTTTGAACCGGGCAGCTGACCTCTTCAATACGCGGTTAAAGTTGCTGATCAATGATACCAAGAGACGTCAATCAATGCCTTGTTCTACTCTTGTTTTTGTTAACTCATACAAGATTGTAAAGGACATCATTAGAGATCCTGCCTCCAATGGTAAGATTATTCTTATTTTTCTCTTAATTTGATTAAAAAAATTAATCAACTTGCAACATCCGTGGTATATAAAACGGTTTTTTTTTAATATTACGATGCCATTAAATAATAATGTGAAATTTGTAATCACCTTGCTTTCAAATTATAAATTTGAAACGTAAAATATAAGTACAACGTTTCGTATTATAAATATGATAATTCACATTAGAAAAAATTTAATTAATTATATGCAGTTGTCTATATAACATCTTGCATTGAAATGGAAGTGACTTCAGAATTTGATCCAATTTTACAGGATTTAACGACACAAGAAGTGCTTGTTGTGAAGTGGGTTGGACTGGAATTTTATGCAAGAGAGGAGGTGGAGTGTGTGCAGAGAGGAACACTCATGTTTTCTTTGATGGATTGCATCCAACAGAAGCTGTGAATATTCAAATAGCAAACAAGGCTTTTGCTTCTTATCAGAAGGATAATGTTTATCCTATTAATGTCCAACAATTGGCGAAAATTTAGACTTCTTGCCTTTCTTCGTTTGATATTCTAAGTCCCAAATTAATTTTAATAGCTCGATTTAGCAGGGGATCAGCTTGTTAATTAGATGGCTATTCTGGATTGCACTGGCGGGTTTAACTGAACTTAAAATGTCTTATTTATATATATATATCTTGCATGTTAAATGTCTTTTTACGTGATTACCATTGTTGTGATCATTGTTCCTTGTTCTTTCTTCTAGCAATATGCGTACACGCATAATTCCTCCAATTTGAGCTTTTCACTTGTGGAATAGTAATGCCCATAGGTTTCTAAGTTTTACAGAGGAATCTAATTGTAAATAGTATGAGGTAACCTTTTGAACCTAAATCATCTCTTAACCTAGCTAACAATTTTACTGAGGAAATACAATGACATAAGAGGTTGTTGTTGGAAATGAATATATGTCAAATCATCCCAATTTTTTCAAGGTGGGTAATATATAGCCTATCTTATTGTTGTCTAAGCTTCATGAGATCTCTGCACACGGGGTCGTTATCAAAATTGTATGGTGGGAATTTAGTTTTTTATTGTGGCATATAAAACAAGAACATTATCTCTCCTAATTTAAGTTTTTCTTTAATAGAATGGAAGAGCATGATTGATAATTAGAAACTAACATGAAAAAACTTTCCAAATTTATCCCGCTGCAAATTGTATAGAGAATATGGTATGCTTTTAGAAAGCAAAAAAAAAAAAATATATATATATATATATATATGTAGCAGAATTGAGGCGCATTCAATAATTTTATATGAATTAGAATTCTATCTCTTATGTATTAGAATTTTATGTTAGTTGTCTATCTTAACAAATGTAGAAACATAAATAATTTGTACATAAAGGTAACTATTGGTATAAAGACGAAATTTGAATGATGACAATGGATTTTTATTTGTCCATTGCAAGCATCTGCAACTTGTGACACTTATCTTGGCGCCACATTTGAAATGAAATACCAATGAGATCTTTGCTTACTAAATATGAACCCTCACATCCATAGTGAAGGTGAAGGATAGAGTGGTGGCTAATATATGAACACACCCAGACAGCAACCAGCAGCATGAACCCACACATTTATATTACCTTCGTTTCTCTTTTATAATTATTTTTTATTTTAAGTTAACAGTGACTAATTTTAATAGCAAACATAACAAGAATTTATGAGTTAATAGGAAATTTAGGTAGAACTATGAATTATGGACAGTACAAAAGTGCATGGGATGGTGCCTAGAAACACTACAAGAAAATGGGCCTTTTACCGCGGGCCGAAACCGCGGTAAAAGTCCTTATACGGTGGGCCTACCGCTGTTTAAGCCCGCCGTATAAAGTGACGACGTAAAAAATAAATTCACTTTTTACCGCGGTTTTGGCCCGCGGTAAAAAATTTTTAACCGCGGGCTAAAAGCCCGCCGTTAAAATTCGTGGTGTGGTGCGAGTTTTTTTACGACGGGCCCTGGTTCGCGGTAAAAACTTAACGGCGGGCGTCGTGGCCCGCGGTGAAAATATTATACTGCGGGCTTACAGCCCGCCGTTAAATTATATACCGTGGGCCTAGACCCGCCGTAAATATTGTGGAATTTGTAATTACTAGCCCGCGGTAAAAAGTGCTTTTCTACTATTTGCTTGCATCAGATTTGGTTATTTTACTATCTAGTGATACTATGGAAATTTAATGCAATGCAAATGCTACATGTTACTTGCTGAATGGAAAGACTAGGTTTCTATAGCCACTACACGATATATTTATTGCTGAATGGAAAGACTGAATGGAAGCATATTTATTGCATCATTATTCATATTCCAAGATCGAATAACCAATTGAAGAATTTATTGCATCATAACCAATCATGCGCAAATGACATAAAGTAACATTTCTCAATTTACTTTCATCATTAAAAGATAAAAAGTTGCATGGACATCAAAATTCAGTTGCCATTTATCTATATAAAAAAACAAACATTCTTTTAACTGAATTAAAAATATTATAAACTCCCACATTGATGGTGTCAGATAAATAATTTTGTAGATTTACCGTTGCTACAAAAGAGAAGAAATCTTTGTAATACTTCTTTTGCTTCCACTGGCAAGAGATCAGTTCTTTTGCTTCTTGAACGTTTAGTAAAATCACAAACTCCATCACTTATTTCGTATCACACATCAACTGAAACTACTGAAACTCCACCACCCATTTTCAACCACAAATAAACTCAAACTCCAACAAAGAATAGTCCACTTCCAGCTACTAAACTGTCAGACCAGCAGCCAAATTACCATATACTCAAACTCCACAAACCAGCAACAACGCAGTCAATCAATTACACATAAAAGCAAACTATACAAACAACACAGCCAAACCAGGGAAAAAATTAGAAAAGCACGAGTACTTAAACCAGCAGCCATATACAAAATCACATTGATCAAAATAATTGAAAACAACTATAATTAAGACACAAGATAACAATTACAATTAAGACTTCTGTACATCTTTTTACAAAAAATTACGAAAGTTCAACGAATGGCCACCCAAAAGGTTTCTGCCATTCCTATTAGTGGGGTGGATGAAATATTTACAGCACATGTCAATTTATAACAAAAATCACAACACAAATAAAAATAAAAAAGACCAAAAAAAGCAGAGAGCGAAGAAGTTTTACAGTTTTTCTACCAAGTGGGCTCTCAAAATGGAATCAAGCAAGCAAGGTACCTACTGAGATTTCAAAAAGGCGATAACGAACAGATTGTATTTTAATTGCACAGACAATTTCAACAATAGTGATGCAATCTTTTAATATTAAAATAATGTATTTTAAAGCTTGTATTTTAATCATCAAAAAGACAGATATGATGAGGAAACAATCAGAGGAAGACCGAAACTAAAACTACCAACAGACTGTAAAAAATTATACAGAAACAATAGTGAGAAGCAAAACTTATAGTGACAAAACAAAACCAAAACTAATAATTATTCAAGAAATCAAAAGGAACCCA